>KE157892.1:71710-100071 GCA_000411055.1 Leavenworthia alabamica
AATCTGTTGTTGATGAAGACAAAACGTTGACGGAGAAGAAGACTTGTGGTGGTGGTTCGGACCAGGTCGTTGTTCTCAAAGTGTCTCTCCATTGCAGAGGCTGTGAAGGAAAAGTTAGGAAACATTTGGCCAAAATGCAAGGTGATGATGATTCTTTATTTACGAAAATGCCATTATCTACTTATCTTAGGTAGACACCGGTTAAGTTTTTAAATGTTCCGGTTTAATTTGTTAACCGGTTTGTGTTTATGTAGGTGTGACATCATTCAACATAGATTTTGCTGCAAAGAAAGTGACAGTAACTGGAGATATATCTCCCTTAGAAATATTGGATAGCATTTCAAAGGTTAAAAATGCTCAATTTTGGACAACTCCATCAATCCCTAAATCCAAATCTGAAAACTCATAAACCCTAATTTACTTTTACTCTTTGTTTGTAACAAATAAATGGAAACCTTTATTTTCCATAAGAACAACACTTTTGCATATTTCATGAGATTGGTTTCTTCCTTGCATAATCTCTTCTTATGATGATGTAACTTGTCATTACATTATGAAAATTTATGTTAACAAAACATATCAATGGCATCAAAACATAACATATAAGAGAAATGGGATAGATCAATACTCAATAGAGACATAGAGTGTGTTATGCAAGAGTAATGGAAGACCAAAAGAGATAAAACAGAGATGATTGTTGAGAAGCCTCCACTTAACCATTGGATTATAAAGAGATATACACAAGTTTACTTGTACTCAAATGATGGCACTGGAGGCGCATCAAAACTCTCCAACACCTCTGTTTTACTTCCACTACCAGGTTGAATCTCTTCATTTTTCTTACCAAAAAGTCCTCCAAACCATGATGATGATGATGAAGCTGTGTTCTGGTTTAGACTCTCTTGCATCATCATCTGTGCTTGATTCTGCATCTGCCCCATCTGAGGCATTCCTTGTGGCATAGGCTCCTCTATCATGACATTTGGAGACTGAGCCAATACCTTGTTCAACATAATCCCAGCTCCTTCAATCATAGCAAGTAAAACCCCACCAAAAAGAGCTGATCTTGAAGCAGGACCAAACCCTTGTCTCATAGATAAAAACCCACCAGTAGCAGCACCAGCAATAATGGAGTTCCAAGGATCTTCCTTTTGCCTTAAGTAGACCATAGAACAGTCAAATGTAGAGAATAAACCTCCCCATACAGCAAAACTACCACCAACACGAGGAGCATTCATAGTAACAGCTTGTGTTCCACCAATAAAGCGACTACCTTTAGGAGAGTTATATGTTCCTTTAATGAAATGAAATGCAGCTCCTCCAACAGCTCCCATACCAAAAGCACCACCTAGATCATCCAAGATACGATCAGGGCATGGCTCTCGAGATGTCTCTGGTGTTCCCATTAAATCAGTCGATGATGTTATCAAACCTGTAAGTTAAGTTAATTGGAGAAATTAGGGTTTTTTCTAAGTCACTGCGATTAACAAATAGAGAGATCTGAATAATTCTGATTAAATACTGATTATATACAATAGAACGGAATCGATTAGGGTTTATCAAAAGCTACGTAGTTTACGATCATCGATTATATAATTTAGAAACTCTGTGTATACAAATGAAATGAAAAAAGCTCTGTTGTGGATATAAGACGTAAATCGAAGAAGCATACCTGAGACCACGAGGAATTAATCGGCGGCTGAGCTACGATTAAGTTTGAGAGAGANTAAAAAGAAGTAACGGCGTTAAGGTTTTATTTGGGTTTAGGGTTACAAAACATAAATACAGCGACCCAAATTTTAATTTTAATTTTAATTTTAATTTTAATTTTAATTTTAATTTTAATTTTAATTTCAAATTTAATTTTAATTTTAATTTTAAGATAAATAAAAATATTACGTATAAAACTTCAAGAGATCTAAGATAAATAAAAAAAATACTTGTCGTTTATGAGTCTACAATCCGACATGCATGTTAGGTCACCGGCATATTTATTTCAACATACGTAGACCCGTAATAATAAGCCACAGCTGCAAAATGTTAAATCTTATTCGACTAATCAACCATCTAAAACTCCAAAAGAACATATAATTTAATTAACATTAGAAGAGAGATTAATAGTTGATTAATCTTCAAATCTCATTGTAAATGGATTGATAAGATCATATCAATGGTGAAAGGGATAGGATCAGCTGGAATTTAACCTACCTGATCTATACACTTTGTGTTAATATTTCGGACGGTAGATAAATCAAGACGTGTCATGTAAGATTATGTGAGATTAGTTGGTTATTAATTATATTTAAATGTTTAAAATGTTAAATAAAATTAATATGATTCAAGCTAATATAATAGCTTCTTGACCATGACATCTTATGGTATGTGTCAGTCAAGTGTCTTATGCCACGTTGTAAAACGTTTTTCACCATTATTTTCTTCAAAAAGCTCGACGTTTCTTTTTAAAATCTCTGATTTTAGTAAGATTCAATATATTATATTAATGAATCATATAGTTTTAAGCTAATATTGGAGGACATTCAAACGAATACATAACAACTGAATTATTCATAAGTTATTTTCTATAAAATATGATTATTAAATCCTACTTGTTATATTTATAATCATAATTTCAATATTAAGACAAAGTAAAACCATGGGCTCAATGTGAAGACTTGTCTCAAAAAGTCAACCTAACAATACCATGGATTTCATTTGAGAAATGCCAAGGAGTTGACGGCGATTTTTTTCAAATCATTAGAAAAATTATCTTAAGGTTAAAAATTAAAATATAAAGTGCAAAAACATAAGTTTTTTTATATATCTCAGTTATATTTCTTCATTATGTTTTGTGGAAAATGTCCTCTTCTTTTTTCTAGTTGGTTAGGCAGCCAATTTTGAAAAAATATAGAATGTATATATATCCTTACAAATATTGAATGTTTTGAAAAATATATAGTATATAGTATGTATATATTTCCTTAAAATATATAATATAATTTAACAAATATCCTTCCAAGTTTGTAGATCTCAAAAGTACAATAAAAATTGCATAATTCCCCTTTCTCTAACAATATTAATTAACAAAATTACCATAAATATTTAGTTACCTTGTCTATGTAATATAAAGTATCCTTAAATAATAAAATATCACACATAAAATATGGTCCAATCAGTCCACCTCACACATAACACAACTTTTATAAATTCCATTTACAGACAGACACTTCAATACGACGTCGTAGAAGTGCACACCATTCTCTTCCTCCTCCACAACTTTTTTTCTTCTTCCTCAGTTCTCTGACAACTTTCTTCTCCACAAAATTTAAACTGGCCCTTCTCCATTTTCGTTCACAAAATCTCGTATTATATAACTTATACTCATGTAAGTAAAGCTTTACTTCAACTCTACAAGTATTTTCAGATTTGTTCCTTGACTAAGTCATTTTCGGACAAAACTATTTACTTGTTCTGTTTTTTTATCCTAATAATTATTTTTGATATTAGTATCAAATCGATCTAGTTATTGCTCTCAATAAGTAAATTTACAAGAAAATTATAATTGAGTAAAATTTGACATGTGTTAATTATATTATTATGCAACATGCTTTTAAATAATTCTCCTTAATTAAAACTCTTGAATATATTTTATTTTTCAAGTTTTTAAAATATCTGTCTTAGATTCTCATGCAACTAGGTTATTTTCTATTTCCCGTTGAACTTCTTAGCTACTAGATATTAATTATTTTTGGTTCTAAATTTTTGTCAGCGTTTTCATATTTTAGATTTTAATTTCTGTCTTTTTTTATCTTTGATTGGACCCAAATTGTTCAATAAATAATATACTTATTGTTTTCGTCATTATATTTTCATTCATTTTCGTGTCGTTTATGCGTACTAATATCTTGCTTACATCTCCATTACTAGATCTTCATCCTTTATAATCCCTTTGATTGTGAGTTTGACTTTGTATAACAACGGTGGCGGAAAAAACAATAGAACGTTCTATTATAGAAATATGGGGAAGATCTTGAAATCTAAGGTATGCTCTTAAACTACACGTCGTTTTTTTTCCCTTTACGAGTTTTTGTTTTGTGTTTACTGAGAACACCGTCGTTTTATAGTCTTCTTGGCCAAGAACCGTCGTGAAGAAGTGGCTAAACCTACGTAACAGCGCTTATGAATTCCACTCTGATTATCCAGTCAAAGGTTAATATTGACTCCTGCCGTTTTGGATCTTTGTCATTAAACGTCGTGCCGTTTTGTTAATATTCGTGTGTTTTTATTTTTTTAATTCTTTTTTTTTGTTATTATAGGGAAAATGGAGCCGCGGAGAAAAAGCTGCTCCGACGTGATCGTGCCGGAAACTTTTCCAGGTAAAAATACAAAAATGAGTTTTATTATATATTGAGGCATCGAAAACGGTGTCGTGTCAGTTGTCCGTAACGTACTTGGATTGGGACACTATCCGTACAATACAATTACAAAGCTTTGGGTCCATTTAATTCATCTGTAGCCGTAGGATTAGACATCTATGATCAAATCGACGGCAACTAAGGAACTGATTTATTTTCTTAAACTCGTGTTTTAAAAGTGGTTAATGAGATATAAGTTGTAATACATGTTTAACGTGTCGGGTAAAGAGATGTGGCTTAAGTTGTTAGTTAACAAAAGTCGCAAGTTTTAGGTGTAATTGATATTATCAACTCACCAGTTTTTGTTTTATACATATATTTTCTGATTTTAATTTTTAATTACTAATTAAGTAGGTTTTATTATTTGATTTTTAATATTAATATGTTATATGTGTGGTTGAAATAGGTTGGTTGGGCCAATCAAATGAGAATATAAAACAACAAACCGGTGAACAATATGTGACACGTGTTGATGACAAACTTGATCTCAAGTAATAAATAATTTTCACGATTACTCTTTATTTAAATATATGTTTATAAATTAGTTATGGTTATTAACTTTATAAATTTTATAATATGTTAATGATTAGAATGTTCGTTGGAACATGGAACGTTGGAGGCAAGTCGCCACATGAAGGATTAGACTTAAAAGATTGGCTTAGTGCCGATGCCGATATTTACGTGTTAGGGTATGCATATAAATCATATTAATTAATTTAATTTCTATAAATTTTAATATATTGTTTATACTAATTATATCATTATCACTTTGTTTTGTTTAGGTTTCAAGAAATCGTGCCGTTAAATGCCGGTAACGTACTTGGCGCAGAGGACAGTGGCCCAGCGGCTAAGTGGTTATCTCTTATCCGAAAAGCCTTGAACAACAACAAGAGCCACAATACACAAAATGACCTAGAACTTGTTAAAAATCACAAAACCTCCTTTGAACTTACAAGATTATCACAACAGACCCATCTCAGCTTCTCAGATCGAGGTTATAGTCTCGCGGCTAGTAAACAAATGGTGGGGATATTTTTATGTGTATGGGTTAAAGATGATCTCCGAAGAAACATAACCAACCTTAAGGTTTCATGTGTTGGTCGTGGCATTATGGGATATCTTGGAAACAAGGTTAGCCCTAGATTTCCATATACACTTCAATAATAACACCGTTTCTATAAGTGTAGCTAACGATGTAACCTTTTATAGGGATCTGTATCAATCAGCATGTCGTTGCATGAGACAAGTCTATGTTTTGTTTGTACACATCTTACGTCTGGAGAAAAAGAAGGCGACGAGATCAGAAGAAACTTAGATGTGACTGAAATATTAAAGAGGACAAGATTTTCACGGTCTCGACCCGAAACAATAATGGACCATGAGTAAGTATATATATATAAAATACAAAATCATAAATCAAATAATAATAAATGAAGTTCTTAGCCACTAATCGTTGTATTATGTTGTGTTATAGTAAAGTTGTATGGCTTGGAGATTTGAATTATCGTCTAAGGATGAGTGGTGACATGCATGAACAGCTTAGAAACCATGATTGGGAAACACTACTAGAGAAAGATCAGGTTAATAATAAATTTTAATTTATACATATAATTAATTATTTAATTTAAGATTTGTTAAACTAAAACATTTATTTATTTTTCTTTTATATTTACAGCTAAAATTAGAACAAAGAGCTGGTAGAGTTTTTAAGGGATGGAACGAAGGAAATATTTATTTCGCACCAACTTATAAATATTTAATAAATTCTGATAATTACGTTGTCCAGACAGAAACATCTAAAGAAAAACGAAGAACACCAGCTTGGTAAGATAATTTATTAAATAACATAAATTATCTCTAATTAAGATTTTAATGTTATTTTCAAAATTAATTTATTTCAGGTGTGATAGAATATTATGGAAAGGTGAAGGGATGAAACAAATTTGGTACGAGAGAGGAGAGTCGAAATTTTCGGACCACAGACCGGTTCAATCTTTATTTTCGGTTTATATTGATTTAACTCAGCACCAATGGAAAATTAAACCGGTTAACGAAAATTATCGTCCCAACCCGGTCTTGCCTTACACTTGTCATGGGAAAGTCCAGGCTGAAGAGATTTTGTCGCTGACACGTGTACAGAGTTGTATAGACACACAACCTAGACTTATATCATCTGCTTCATGATTCATTAGTTTTTTTCTTTCTATGTTTCTATTGTCTTTATATTGCCAATGAAGAGATGACACGTGGATTCCAGGATTGGATAGTGGATCTTTTAAATTGGTAAAATCAAGATTAATATTGGGTTAACCTTTTTTTATTGTTTCCCCTGTATTAGTTAAATTTTGAAATTATTGGTTTAGTAGTGTTGTTTAACTTTTGGCCCAAATAAAAAATATAAAGGCCCATAAAGAAAAGTCATAAAGGTAAGAGACACGTGTACAGTCATAAACCTGTCTAAAGTTAGCCGCCACATCTATAGCCGTTGATTTTTCTAGTTCTATAAAAAACGTTATGTCACTTTCATTTATTATCTCTCTCTTCCTTGTTCATCGTCATCATTCATCTTCTTCATCTTTCTCAAATTTAGCTTTTTTTTTCTTTGTCTTCCTTCTCACGCGTGAGATTCGTTGTGGATAGCTTTCTCCTTAATTCTCTGCTCTGTTTTTTTCTTTCAGTTATCTGTTTTTGTAGATCTAGCTGTATGCATCAAAGTTTCTGAGATCTCTGCGATTACTTGGAAACGAGATTAGAGAATTAGGGTTGTTTACGGTGTTAGGGTTTCGAAGAGCAATAAGATAATAATGCCTTCGGTACCCTCTAAGCTACTTGTTCTTCTCCTTCTCTCTTTGATTCCTTCGTTGACTCTTTATCGTTTGAAACCTCTTGAAAAGTGTGATTGGCGTTGTAATCTTAGTTAACATTTCGTTTTCTCTTCTCTCTGTTCTCTGTTTACCTTTCTATTTCTCTTATCTTAGCTCGATTCAGCTTCACGTTTGTGATTGAAATCTTCAACACAAATCTGTTTGATCTTTGGTGTATTTTACTTTTGGCGTTGCTCGATTTACAATCCATCAAGGTTAGATTTTTTTGTCTCTTTGACTTCTGAAAAGTCTCAACTTTTTTTGTTCAATTAGGTTAAAATTGTAAAACTTTGGATTTGTTTGTGCAGTTTACTACTGCTGTTACTTTTGTCTGGTTTTAGCTTGATATGAGCTCTGTTTCTGGTAAGTTGGATTTCAAAGATGCAGACTTTGAGATCGCGACTTCGAGTCCCACGCAATGTATAGAGTGCTCGAAGCATACCTCCTCTTATTCTGGATCCGAAGATTCTCAGGAGTCTGATGGAGATGAAACTGGTTATATAGACCAAACTGTGAATGATGAATCCACTGACAACAGCAAATCTAGTTTAAGTCCCAACTCTGTAAATGATGAAAACAAGGATGAGAACCTTACAACTGTAAGTGTATATAATACTATCATCTCTTAGAGCTTGAATAGATCTCTGTAGTTAGTTGTTTTGCTTAGGCTCTCGTATCTTTTCGAATAAGTCCGCAAGAGTGTTTTGATTCAAGAATTCACTGATTGAGTGTTTTGTAGTCCATAGTTTTGTAGATTAATAACAGCTCAAGAGTCTTTGAAATTGGGTTACTCTCAACCTTAAGTCAGATTGATTTCAAAGTGAAATTATCTGTCAAGCCTAAGCTGTCTATTTCTTCTCACCTGTTTCTTGAATTGTAACAGACACCAATTGTTCTCATCCCAGCCATAAAAGGCAGTCGAGAGAAGTATGGCTTGTCACTGAAAAAGTTGAATGTTTCATGGGCGCCTGATGTGTATGATCCGCCTCCCTCGATAGCTTCACACACGAGAAACAAGAAACCACATCAGAAATCCAGGAGCAAAGACAACCACAGGAAGACCGGAAAGAAAGGACAGAAGAGCAAAGACAATTCTTCTTCACGTAGTGGCAGCAGCAATAAGAAGCCAGCTTCTCGCAAACACAACCGCGACAACAAATTCGAATGGTTAACTCAGATGCCTATAGTTGCAGCATCTTCTTGAATTGCATTGGTTGCTAATAACCAAAACACATCTACGATCTTGGTTCCCTCTTGTCTGTTAAATAAATAAAATCTGTGTCTGTGTTTTCATATCAAGTTCCACAGCTTATCTTATTATGGTAATAATGGATTGTACCCTTAACACTATTGTGAAGATTTTGTTGCTTTTGTTTGGGATTCAGTTTAACTTTTGTGAAGATCAATGGAAGTTTGTTTTATTTGAAACAAAATCTGTTTATAACACAACAAGACACTACTAAACTCCTGTCTCTCAGGTTTCAGTCTTAGGAGGTGTACTCAGAGTTAATCTTGACGTAGTTATAACTGAGGTCACACCCCCATGCTTTCCCGGTGGCTGCACCTTCTCCTGTCAAAGGGGCAAAACCACACTCAGGTCCACAATACATGGTTCTTTGATCATACCTTAGATCATCATCATCATCATCTATTAGCATCCCCTTAATATACAGTCTTACTTCATTGTTTTTACTAAAGTTTCGGTAATACAATGCTCTGGTAGATCATTGATACTCAGGTAATACAAGATAGTTGAGATATATAAAAATTCAACTGTTATTTGAGGTATACAAGATGATTGATTATGAGCCAAAAACGATAAGCTTGTGTGTTGCACTAGAGATTATGCTAAAGCATGGCTCACTTCTTCTGGTGTTGAATAAGCTGACTTCTAAGATAGCATTCTTCAATCTATTATTACATTGCATCATATGATGTCTTAAAAAACCAAAGTAAGGTCTAAAGGATTTGCCTTTTGTCTCCAAATAGACAAGACTAATGGCTGCAAGAATCTAATTTCTTGGATTTTTGGTTCATTTACACCACCCGATGGTTTTGTTAGTTGTGAAACCTGATCTAGAAGAAGACTGAGGTGACTCTTGTTGTAGAGGTTGTCTTGGTTCTCTAGGTCTTGCAGGATCCACAAATATCACCCAACCGTCTAAGAACTTAGCATTCATCCCTTGTTTTGCTTTCTCTGCATCTTCTATTGTAGCATAAGTCACAAAACCGAAACCTTTTGATCTCCCAGTTTCTCTGTCTGTGATCACTCTAGCTGCAACAACAACAGAAAACGAAATGTGTGAGATGGAGTTGAGTGCAAAAAGAGAGAAAGAAAGAGTTAAGTTTAAGTGTTACCATCAACGAGCTGCCCAAAAGAATCAAAAGCTTCCTTAAGCTTTTCATTTGTTGTGAGTCTAGAGAGACCTATTCATATAATGAGATTTAACATTTCTTTAAATTTGAGGTTTTAAAAGAGTTCCACATTTTTGAGACACAAAGACTTTATCAACGTCTAAATTTCAATTTATAAGAAAATTTTTAAAATTGACAAATGAATTGATATAAAAAATAAAACTTTTATGTTTGATTGTGCAGACACGAAGATGAAACTGAGAGTGAAGAAGTTCAACTAGGAGATTGTTATGTCTCTAAATGGTCATCATAGTGATCCACAGAAACAAACACTTATCATCTACAAAGAGAACTATGCATATAACTCATTAACCAACTCACAAAATTTGTATGTAAGAAACTGATTCGACAGAGTCAAGAATGAAATTACCGCTAACGAAGAGCTTGGGAGACGTAAGAGTTGAACAGTGGCGAATACATAAGGATGACGAAGATGATAGACTGTTGGATCTGGCAAAGAGGCGGCGAAAGCTGGAAACAAACGCCATTGTAGCAGTTAATTAACACAGATTTTGAGATCGTGAATTAATAAGAAGTCATTCCCTTCATTTTAAGTTTTTATTTTTTAAATATATTTTTTATTAAATTCATAAATATAAGGATAATTCTCTTAAATACCACTAATTTTATTTTAAATTGTATAAATACCACTAAAATTAATTTAGGACAAAATTATCATTTAATAATTCAAGTAAATTAAAAATTAGACTTTGTTTTAGAAAAAATTATACAAATCCTAAACAATAAATACTAAACTCAAACACTATATATATACCAAAATCATAAACTTAAATACTAAACTTTAATTACTAAATCAACATTCTAAACCCTAAATAATAAATATGAAATTCAAACACTAAATACCCTAATTATAAATACTAAAATCTAACCTCAAATAATAAATAGTAAACCCAAACATTAAACATTAAATTCTAACATTAAACTAAAAAATATATTTTTCATAAAAAAACATAATTTATATTGTTAATAAAAAATAGTATTCATCTATAATCAATTTCATTTCACTTACATAACATAACATTTCTGAATACACTTTTCTTAACCAAAGAAAAGTAAAATTATTTTTGAAGACTGAAATGTTTATTTTTTCTGGTTAATAGGTTTGTCAACTACTCCCATTTCTCTATCTGTTTCTATTTATTTAATTCTTCTCTTTACAAACATGGAACTGTTTCTGAGACTCCTTTTGTCAGCCTACACATCTATTTTTCAAGAAGAAACAAAATTATTACAAAAAGAAATACCAAAAACTGTATCCATCTTCCATAGAACATAAAAACAAAGAAGAGGAATGGTCTGAACATCAGAATCAAGACGAATCTCTTTTAAAGATATCAGATGAGAGCTGTTGTTTCTTATAAACTTGTCTTGTGTACTACTTTCTTCTCCAGCATTGAGCTTCCTTTGAAGACTGTAAGCTGCACTTCCTTTTGGTACTTATGCAACTGCAAGCAAAAAACAAAACACCATTGTCATTGCTTGTTACTAATGTACTTGCCTCAGTCTCATGTAACCATTTGTTTTTCCCCATTTACCAAAACACAATTCCATAACCTGACTAAATGATCTGAAATGAAAAAATTAACTTACTTGCTGTTCACTCATCTTTGTAAATCCAAACTTGTTTGTCCATATAGACTCTGCTTCTTCAGCTGCTGGAAGGACTATGTTCTCAACATTTAGAGATGATAGGAGATTCTCTACACAACCAAACAGTCCTTGGAAGTATCCCTATTGACCATTCACACAATAAACTTAATTTAATCTATAGGTCCTGAAGCCGGGATAGATTATGAAATAGTGGGTATGTACAGAAGAAACTTTACCCTTCCTTGGTACTCTCGGCTTGTGGCCACAATAGGAAGTTCAGCAACTTGCTGACCAAATATTCTCAGCAACGCAGCAGAAACAACCAGAGAACTAAACACACATCATGATATTAAATAATCAATCAGGATAGAAGACACACAAGTTGTAATAGGAAAAAAGGAAGTAATAAACAGAAAGAAAACATACTTTACAATCAGGACCAAACAGTACATTCCTCCAAACTCCTGGCCAGATATATTTCTCCTGCAAATATATAACAAGAATTACATGGCGAATCAACCATTGCCAAAACATGGCGCTTGTACCGGAGTTCATAACTTACCCATACACCATGACAGGAATGAGATCACGACCAGATTTCGCAACAATGGGATCAAAACACTCCTAAAAGGTTAAAACAGAAAGTATTAGGAACAGCTATATAGCCCAAGAGCATATCTCTAAAAAATAATAAAGTCAAAAGATCACTGGAACACATCTGAAGTTAAGACATACCCTGAAGATAACAGCTGCTCGTGAAAGCAAGGGCAGATGCTCTGGATATCGACTTTTTCCACTAAGTATCCTCCATTCAACTGTATCCCCATCATCGGTAAATATTCCTTTTTCTCTATCTTTTCTACATATCATGTCTAACAAAGGTGTAGGAATAGTTTGTGGCCCACAAGAAACAGAATTCTGAATTGCCATGTGAATTCTGCTGCAATCACTACAGCAGAACCATTTATCCTGCGGGATTTCCTACAACATTGAAGAGATAAGTTAAATAAGGTTGAGTAATTTTGTTAACATAATGCAGAAGCAGCCAGCTTTACACAACTTACTTTCAAATCACCGAGCCCATTCTCCCTCAGGCAACCAACATGGTACTCTTTCTCACACTTCAAAAGAAAAGAAGAACAAGACTATCAGAAAAGGCTTAACTTGTAATGGGAATAAATGAATAAAAAAGATTATGAATCAGGAGAGTACCTGGTCACAGAGAATAACAGTCCTATCATCAAATTTTCCAGTGCTAAAATCATGGGACCTAACAACGACATGAGTAAAACATAGTAAGCATTAAGCACCACAGGGGTACAATACATATACATAGAAAGTGGCACCATAATGTGCCTCACATCTAGATTCTACATCATGCACAGTAATTAAAACTGCCTATTGCAGTGGCTTGCACATGTATTTTCATTTTTCACACATCTATAAATATCCATAGGAGAAAGTTGAAAATAAGTATGCAACCAACCTGCAAAACACACAGCCACCAATGTCGCTTTCTGGCGCTGTAACGACTCTTGATAGTCTTATAACTATAGGCTTAGAGTTGCCAGAAGGATCAGTTGCAGTAGCCTTTTTACTTGAGGTAGGTCCATCATTGCAGCGGGAGCAGTACCATGTACCTTCAGGCATAGACTGAAATTTCAAACAAGCTGCATATGAAAAAGACATAGAGGATCAGAACCAGAGTTGATATCTAAGCAATATTGTTCCTAAAATCATTATATTATATTAAAACTGAAAATCGAAAGAAAATGGTTTAAGAGAGGCAATTAAAAGTTTCATATGCATTATGATTGAGAAATCCAATTTGACAACTGTACTTTAGCCTCTTTCAGTTTGAAACCAAGCTCGATGTTGCAAATATATTAGAGTACACGAGCAAGAATCATATACTCCAGCACCGGCAGTATCCTAAACCTACCTGTATGAAAAGCTTGAGGACATCCAGCACAAGGTAGCAAATCTCCACCATCCCCACAAATAGAACACATGTCATCACTGTCACCAGTTGTAATGACATGTCCACTTGCTAATGACATGGCTATATCATGCAGTGATAATCCGGAGGAGATGTAGATATGACGATAACTGCAAAATATACCAAAAAGCTTTAGAATTAGCATTCAAACATTAAGAAAATAAATAGCATATACATTGGAGAACTCACGGTTGTCGTCTAACAGCCATCCCAGCATGCGCTTCGAATTGTGAAGGACTAATCTGTTGTAAACAAGGAAAAAAAATAATAAGTAAAAATGTAATGCAAGTTCAAACCGAGTCTATGGACAATCCACATAGTCACTGCATCCACAATTTACCTCTCTGTTGCAGCAGCTACATACTATACCACTTCCTTGCTTGTAACCCTCTAGTAGTTTCTGTAGGGGAAAGAATGTTAACAAAACTAAAGTTCTATTTAAATTTCAGTGAAAATAAGCAGAACAAGTCATTGTCCACAATAACAAACCTGTGTTTTCACATAGTAAGCCAATTCAGTCCCATCCGGAAGCCCATTAGGCATAAACAGCAACCGATGTAAATCATTGTCCCTAGAAACAAAGGATTGTATTTTCTTCATCAATATCGGATTGCATTTAGAGTTTAAATGCTAACAGAAACATATAAGTAATGAAGTTAATAAAAAGAGCAGCACAAACCTCTTTCTATTGCTTCCTTCAGTAACTTTCTTATGGCAACCCGTACCAGATGCATGAGAAGTAAGCCTACAGGATTAGCGAGAAAATAAATTTCCATAGCTCCATAGACAATTAATTGTGCATAAGATAAGGACTATAAGTAACACCACAAGTACTACAGTAATTAATTTGTAAATGAAAAATATCAAAGACGCGTACTTCTTTGCTATCCGCTTTGGCTCATCGAATGTGTCCTTCGCATATGTTTTCTCTCGAGAATAATGGCTCTCCACTGAGCATGGAGTAAGGCTGTGAGTTTCATCAAGATGTTGACCAGGACATGGACCAACAGAACTGCAGCTTTCACAGGAATCACTTTTAGATAGTAACAGAATATGGTAACTTAGAGTGCACAGCCAAAATTGATATAAAACAGAACATGTAAGTCACTGCAGGGTCTAAATGCCACTAACTAAATCTCCTACTAAATTCCACAATCACATATCAGGCAGTAGACCAAAAATATGAGCTGATAGTACCTGACAAGGGAGTGATCCATGATACGATTCCTGTCAGATTTGCTATTACTCTCTTGCAAATTTGCTGCAGGAAAGAACAATATATCAGGCTCAGCACTACTCTTCTAAGAGCAAACAATTGTGAAAGAAAATCTATGGAGAACGCATTTAAATACTGGAAGCAACATAAATGCACAAACAAACAAGACACCTGGTCATCACCTTTCCAAGCTTGTAAGCCCTCCTCACTCAAAGCAGAACCAGCCACATTTCTTATTACTTCCTCAAGACCATCAAGCGGAGCAGTCTTCAATTCTTGAACTATGTCATAGATCACCCTTCCATTCTCCAAAAATATGTGATTATTAGGATGTCTAGTTTTTGCACCAGCATGCAGCTCAAACTCATACGCACTTAAAACCTTTTTGCATAACAAAAGATGGCATCGTTAAATCACAGACAACAACAAAACCATAAAAAACAATCGCAAAGACAACACTCACTTTTGAGAAATTGCAAGTAGTACAGCCACACAAATACCCACCCGAATGGATTATCCCCTGAAGCTCTCTCTGATAGCCATAAAAAGTGATATAAGAGTGTATAAGTAACCTAAATGAAAACATTGAAACCCATAGCGACAAGAACTCACAAACATTCAGAACTTACCACAGGTGGAGATGAAATATACTTCACTCGAGCACCTTCAAGAATACCCGTTTCCAATAACTTCTTCACATTAGATGGATAGCTAATGGAAACATTCTTCTTCGACCTCTTAACATCCCAAGCATGGTCCTTTACCACGGCCAAATCATCAAACTCCTTCTTTGGTTTACTCAACTTAAACGTGATTTTAGTTATTCCAGTCGAGCTAAGATGCTTGGGGATCTCCAGCACAAAACGAGAAGGTAACACATCACTAGACTGCTCTGTTATAGACGTCTCGTTTCCGCTTCGTTCCTCGTCACTTATAGTCCCCTCAGAGCCCAAATCATTACCGGAACACTCAACGAGATTACCTAAACCAGATTTAACCGGCTGACTAGAGACATCACGAAAAAGAGATGTGCTTTCAACGGGAGATGGCATGGGATTTGAAATCTCTGATGTAATATCATCATTAGAAGCTTCTTTAGCTTGTTTCTTATTAGGAAAGTGATCTCTTTCGATACCATCATCGAAACAAAGACGTTCTCTTTTCAATTCACTCATTGATGAGCTCTCTTTCACAATGATTTCTTCCATTGGCATCTTAAAACAAACTGTTCTTATATTGCTATTATATGGCATCCAATAGAAACAACACTAACACTAACTGGAGTTTAGATCTAGAACTCCGATTTAAACTCAATAAACGTTGAACAGCTCCAAATCCAATCACACTTCCACTGGGAATTTCGTATCCAATCCGAGTCGGGGATTAAACTGCTAAGAAACTAATGAAGAAACGTAGATGGATTTAGTAATCTATATCAATTCGTAAATGATGAAATTACGAAAAAAAAACAAAATTATACGAGGAATCATAAGAATCAAACGAGGAAGATAATAGCAGGGAATTGAAAAGGTTAGGGATTCGAATATTACGGATCTAAGAGATCTGCAGATAAAGCTATGAATCCGAATTCGGAAAAAAAAATTGGATAGAGATAAAAAGACGGCGAAGAAATTTAGGGTTAGGGTTATGAGGTAATGAGATAATAAAGAAGAAGAAGGAACGTGCAAGGCGGCAACGAAAAGCTTTGTTCCCGGTCCTGATTACTTTTTAAAGCAGAGAGAGAGATAGAGAGATGACAAAAATGAAAAAAAAAAAACTACTGAAATGTTTTTATATTTTGTAATTTAGGGAATTTTAAAATTAGACAATAAAAGAGGATAAAAGAAAAATATAACTTTTGACCGGATACTTTATCTTTTAACAAATTAAATCCAATCTGCTTATTCTTAATTAGAATGTAATTAAGTAAAATGTTGATTTAAGTAAATATACAGCATTTTAATATCAGTTTTTAACTTTAAGTCGGTCATATTTTATTATAGTAAAAATTGGATATTTTTTAGAGACTAGAGAGAAAATATAAGACAATTAGAAAAGTAAGAAGATTTTGTAGGGGTGAATTTATGCAAATAAAGAAGAGATATGGGGTAGCAATTGCAAAGGTAATAAAATCGTGGCAGTTACTGATGTCATCTTGGAAAAAGAAGGTACGAGAACAAATAATTTTCTTCTTACTTATTATCCACGTGTATATGTGGACCTTTTGTATTAATTAGATGACTTTTTAAGTGTAATTAATTTTAATATCTCCAATAACAAACGTGAATGAGGAAAAAAGAACAATAAAAAGCAAAAAAAGTTGTTTTGTGATCATTACAGACCTGTAATGGTTTAGATGACCACTCTGCTCTCTCTCTTGTGACAGAGCATGAAGACAATACAGGCTTTGCTTTACCTTAATAATTATACACTTCATTCACCATTCTCTTCAGACACCTATGATTACAAAACTGTGTTATTACACAATTTTTATCAGTGTTGGATTAGTTTTTACTTGATTGGAGCTTACTGCTAGCGAAAACCTCCACCGGTCCAAGCATTTTCTGATTTCCTATTGTGATCTACAGATTTCTTACCACCTGCACTCTGATAACCGAAATCATCGTCTTTAGTATCATTGTCATCCCAACCACCCCAACCGTCATCATCATCATTAGAAGTTGACACTTTTGGTTCTGTTTTGGTATCTTTCTCTTCTTCCCAGTCATCCCAAGAATTCGAGTTACGATAATTGTTGTGGTTAACACTTGATGATGACTGTGATCTTCCAAAAGATGAGGAATTTGCTGTTTTGTTTCCAAACTCAGAGTCATGGGAGTAACCGTTGCCTTGGTTTTTATACTGTTGATTCCAGGTTGATGCTTCTTCTTTAGTAAACTCTTCAACCTTTTGTGAGGCAATTGCCATTACTCCTTTCATGATCCCCCATGTTCTCTGTCCTATCTCTGTTGTTTTACTCGCAACAACATTGACAGTCTCATTGACAGTGTTATCTAAGCCACCTTCTTTGACCTGCAATGAACAAAGGTTTCTCTCACATTCCATGATTCTATTGTCAGCATAAAAAGGAAATGTATAGAAAGCATCAAGCATTAAGCTCTAGTCAGAGTTCTGTTGGATCTCATTAAAGATTCTACAGAGGCAAAATAAAGACAAAACACACTGAGACTCAACACTAAGATTATGCAGCTAGACAAGACTTTATTTTTTTTTGTTACTTAACAATGTCAAATATGGGATAAACTAAAAACATGGAGCTTAGCAGCTATTAGGCAGCATTTAGTCACGATCCTAATATAAGCTACTAGAGACTGTTAGCAAGAAGTGTGCTTTACCTAAAATCAAATGTGGCTATCACAAGTTACTGAATGATTACCTTGGAAGTGAACTCCATGGTTCCAGTTTGAACAACATTGGCAGCTGATGCAGCAACCATAGACAATCTTCCTAAACCCTATATTGCATATTACGAGTAAAACAAACACAATCATTAACAAATAAGCAAAGAAGTCACTGATCAAACATCTAAGCTAATCTCAAATGACTCTCAAAAGCATCCAATTTTACCTCAGACATAACAGAGAAAACATCACCACTCTGTTGATTGCTTCTCGGAGCTAGAGCAGGGCTAGATCCAAACCCAACATACTTACCTCCTTGTGAAGGAGGGAGTCCTTCAGGCTTAGACTCATTCTCAGCCATCCTCTTAGCAAAAAAACTCTCCTTATTAGCCGCCGAAGCCTCCAACTGAGACATCGAGTAAATATCCTGAGACGATCTCGACTTGGTCGGAGCACCATGACTTCCCGATGACCTAAAATCACTAGCTGATTGATTTCGTCTCATATCAGGAAAAGATCTAAACGAATCATCATTATCCCAATTATCCCACCCACCATTACCAGAAGACAATGGAGGCTTCTTCTTACTCATCCCAATCGATGATTCCTTCACAATTGGCGGATCTCTCCATTGTCTTCCCTCAGCTAAAGCTTGGATCCGATCGCGATACACAGACGCAGCATTGGAATTGTACTTTGCAATTATTTCGGTCTCCTTAGCAATCCCGTACTGAAATAGGAATTTGTTGAGCCGTTCGTTGCCGCCGGCT
Organism: Leavenworthia alabamica; assembly: GCA_000411055.1. Lineage (NCBI taxonomy): Eukaryota > Viridiplantae > Streptophyta > Magnoliopsida > Brassicales > Brassicaceae > Leavenworthia > Leavenworthia alabamica. Next base: position 90,360 of record KE157892.1, read on the forward strand.
TCCATTTTCTTTATCTGGATCTCGGACCATGAATCCATGGTAACGGATCGGACGAAGGAGATGTGAACACCTAAACCTCGATGCTTCCCTGAGCACTCTAAGCACATGAAGATTCCATATGAAACCGAAGCCCATTGAGGATTCTTCTGCGAGCAATCAACACATACTTTGTTCTCCGGCTGAGATTGTAGCGTTCGTAATCGTCTCGTCGCCTCCATTATGCCGGTTCTCAGCTAATCCGATCTGATTCGACCCGACCCGACCCGAATAAATCTGATCCAGGTCCAAATTATCATTATGCGTTTGTTCGCTCAATTTCGCTAATAAACTTGCAAAAAAATTTAGTGCGTGTTTAATTAAGTTGATACTGACCGTTGGATCTGTTATAATCTAAACCGTTACATCTCTCAGTATTGAATTATTGATGAGGAAACGACGTCGTAGTGTTGTTTACCGGGAAGACGAAGACAAATAGGCGGGAAAATTGATCCTGCATCTTAACCATCAATCGTAGGGCAAAGGTTTAATTTTTTACTCCGTCTGCTTCATCTTCTCATCCACAAGGATCTCTAATCGCTGTTGGGATTGGTATCTCGATTCTGTGAAGGTAATTCTCGTTTGATAATCGGCTGCTTCACCATTGTTCCAGAATTAATCCCTATGTTATAAATATCCAATACATTTGTATTTCTGCTAATACTCTTATGTGATTTTATTTAACTAGTTTCTGTATGATTCATTGAAATTTTGCCCTTCATATGTTTCTGGAAATTTATATAATATTTTTGAATAGATTATATTTTTGATTTGTAGAATATAAATGTTTTGAGTAAATAGCAGAATTAAACTTCTTTCGAAATAAGAGTATTTAAGTGGTCTTTGTTCTGTTGTTATTGCTTGGAACATTCTAATACTCTCTTATGGATGTTGTAGTTTGTTCACATTGGAGTTAGTATTGTTCTTCGTTTTTGTCTCAGGAAAAAATGGAAGACATTGATAACATAGAAGAAGATGACTGTGGTTTCTCAAGGAACTACTTTCTGGCTAAAGAATTGGGTGGTTCGAGCAAGAAGTCTGCGCGGAAGCTCTCTGATATTCATATTGTTGATGAGCAAGTAATTTGGATATTTTTCTCCCATACTATGGTTTGCTCATAGTTAAGCTCTTTGATGAAACTAACTTAATGTGTTTCAGGAGCTTAGGGAAACAGCATCTATGATTGAAATGAAGCATTCTAAAGAGATCTCTGAGCTTCTGAATGATTACAAGACTATGTATCCAAAGTGGGTTTTTGAACTCAGGTGAGAAAAAGCTCTTGCTTTTAACAAACTTACATTGATCTTACAAGTTAAAACTTGAACTTCACCAATGGTAGTAACTGTTAAGAGCAATATAGTAAGGTTTTTATATACTTCTCAGACATTGAGTGTGGGGTTGCTCCTGTATTCTCCTCTAGATGTTAGACAACTATGTTTCATCATATTTTCGTGTGTCCTCATTTCACGTTGCTTCTTCCAGGTGTGGTTTTGGCCTTCTAATGTATGGTTTTGGATCTAAGAAAGCTTTAATTGAAGATTTTGCTTCTGCTTCTTTGACTGAGTATTCTGTTGTTGTCATCAATGGCTACCTCACTTCTGTTAATCTAAAACAGGTACTCTTTTCTCAAGCTTTGATGCAGCTATTCTTTCTCTGACACTACTCCATTTTTTTTAATAATCATAAAATCATACTTCTTTGTTGCAAATTCAGGTTCTTTTAGCCATAGCTGAGCTTCTGTCTGAGTTATTGAAATGTAGAAGAAAGAGTACTGGGAGCTTGTCTAAAGGTCAAGAAACATTTCCTTCACGCTCCATAGATGATATTCTATCTTTTCTACATGGCCCACATTTAGAAGACAAAGACTGCTTCATATGCGTTGTTGTTCATAACATTGATGGCCCTGCTCTAAGGGATCCCGAATCACAACAAACTCTAGCCCGGCTTGCTTCCTGTTCACACATACGCATTGTTGCCTCTATTGATCATGTCAACGCTCCATTACGTAAGCATTCTCCATCTCTCTATCTATCTATCTATCTATCTATCTATCTCCTGTTAATTGCTCATCATGGCTGAGTTCTATTGCAACTTCTATGATTTTGTGACTGCATCTTTGACCTGAGTTGATGTTTCTTGTATCTATTGGCAGTGTGGGACAAGAAAATGGTACACACACAGTTTAACTGGCTATGGCACCACGTTCCAACATTTACACCATACAAAGTTGAAGGTGTATTCTTCCCGTTGGTTCTTGCACAAGGAAACACATCCCAAACCGCCAAAACAGCAGCCATTGTTTTACAGAGTTTAACACCAAACGCTCAGAACGTCTTCAAGATTCTTGCAGAGTACCAACTTTCACACCCAGATGAAGATGGCATGCCCACGGATGATCTCTATTCAGCCTCTCGAGAACGTTTCTTTGTCAGCAGTCAAGTGACTTTGAACTCTCATCTCACAGAATTTAAAGACCACGAACTGGTTAAGACGAAGAGAAACTCCGATGGACAAGAGTGTTTGAATATACCTCTCACTTCGGATGCACTTAAACAGCTCTTGCTTGATCTCAATCAATAGCATCAGTAGTATCAATATCTATATGTTATGTACGATTCACTTTTATCGCTTCAGCAAGCTATTATAGTTCAGATGTTAAGTAATTGATTAACTGAATGAATGTTATACAGCATAATGTGGTAGACTATTACTATTTGAGATCAACACAACATACACAAAGATTGCAATGTCATGTAAACTGAACTGATGCTTCTCTGTTTATGTCAGCATAAGATCGTTTCCTCCGAGATGAGGACGGAGACACACCCGCACCTCATGTTCTTCCGGACCAGCCCTTAGTTTCGGGACAAGTATCTCAAGAACTGATCCAGGTCCATCATAATAAGCTTCAATGTTTGCATCTTCCGGGATTCGGGTTGATAAGTGAATCTCTCTGACAAATTCTCCTGGAGGACAGTGCTCAGAGGCAAGATCAGTTAACTTGAATGTTCTATCATCTCTCTTTATGAAAGGTGTGCGCGATTTACTTACACATGAAAGTTTTATTATTCCGTGCGAGAGAGTGTTCCTCCATGAGACTTTAACACTATTCAAATCCACAAAAGGGAGACTGATTATGATCAAGTAGCCTTCATCATCCTCATAGATTGTTTTAGCAGCAGTAACAGGTCCATATACATTTTTCATGGCCCCAGTAAACTCGTTTGACCAACTTGGTAGGTCGGTTTGGTGAGGTTCATTAACAGGAGGTAGTAGTGTGTTCACGGTTAATGAACATTCCTCCTCATGGATCCCATTTGAGAACAAGTCTTTCCTCTTCTTGTGGCTAGAGGGAGATAGATCGGTTGTTTCACCATTGGAATGGTTCAATGGTTGAGTTGAGAGATTGAGACCCGATCCATTGAGTAATTTCTTAGAATGGCTTGTAGAAGTATTCTTCAAAGAAGGTTGTGTAGGCCTCTCAAGCTCAAAATCAGTGTTGGGGAGGTTTCTCCATGAACCAAAGTCGCTAGCTTCGGATGGAATGGTGAAATTCAACTCACGACCTGTAAGTTCCATCCACCTTTTCCTATCTTCCTCATCAAGACAAGTAAGGTTTGGTAAAGGAACAAGCTCAATCCCATGAACACACTGTGGATTTGACAAACCTCTGTAGTGCTTCCTCTGCATTCTATGAGACCTTACAAACCCTTTCTCTACACTAAACGGAAACAAACGATCTCCTTGTCGAGAATGACCATTCATGTAACTCCTCAACTGCATCTTCCCAAGCGCATTCTCAGGCCTTTCCTTAAATACCCACATATACATGTTCTCCATATCATGCTGAACAAGAAACACATCAAGCTTCAAATCTGACTTATCAAACCCAGTTATCCCATTACTATCACGGACAATCTTTGCCTTTGATTTCTCGTTTAAAGCAGGCTTGAAGTAGAAACTAAAGAAAAACCAAGCACCCCAGATACTATCAACTCGTTTAGCACATTTCCGGCCAACCTTAGGCACAACACTCATAAAACTCTCAGTCTCATAAGCTTGTGAACCTAACCCAACATCCAAAATATCACAAGAATCAAGATTCCAAGGCTGTGGAGGAGGACTACGTTCAGCTGAGAGAGGTAAATTAATATCAGGAGGACCAGAGAGTAAAGATTGACGATTATTCATCTCCAAATCAAGCTCCTCATGAGAAGAAGCACTTGAATCCATAGAGAGTAGTGTAGAAGGATGATGATTCTCCATTTTGAAGATGTTAAAGGAGTCTTCTTTTTTCGTTTCGAAGTTTATGTTTTTACCTTTGTGGAATAAGCACAGATAAACCCAGAAAGAAGATGAAACTAACATGAACACGAAGCAGATAGTATCTTCATTATCAGTACCAAACAAAATCGATAATTTTTTCTCAAATCTTTGTGGCTTCACCAACACAACAAATCTTTGCTTCTTCCTCTTTTTCTACATAGAGAGGGAGAGAGTAAACGCCTGCCCTGGATGAAACCGTGAAGACTTCCGCCGTTACTTAACGGTGATAATGATGAACGTTTATTGGCCGTTTAATATTCAAGATGTGAGTGTCAAATGTATACATTATATACACGTGTCAATGTATATACATATGCAACACTTATTTATTTATATCCAAAATATGTTGTTGCTTTTATTTACCACAAATCAAATTATGTTTATTTTTTTGTATATATCGTATTCTAAATTATCATTATTTTTTGTGGTCTTATAATATATCTATTTTCCTAATTTATAACATGTAATTCATGTGACTATTTATGTGGTTAAGGTCTCTACTATATTTTAGGTGTCCCCTAAACATAAGCTGTACATGTTACCTTGAAAATATATTTAAAAAAAATCGAATATATATCTTTTTCAATGATTGTGAGACATAAGTTAGCCCAATCATACACCAATTATGATATAAATTAAAATCAAGCTGTGATTTAACACGGACACCTCCAAATGTAAACCCAAAATCTAGTTGTGCACCGTTAAAGACTTAAAGTCCATCGATAGTCTCCAAGATCAAGTCACTAGCCCACTCGCTTACCGGCCCAACTGAAGAACCAAGTGTCCCAGGGAAATACATGGAAATAAATAAAGTTAATTTTTGGTCGTACCGACAACTACCAAATTCTAACCACTATTTCCATGTAACCATCATAACAAAAACATATCACGAACCTATATTTTTTTCATTTCATAGAAATAATATAAATATACTATATGCTACAAAATTAAATAAAACCATGTGAACTAATGAAAGTGATTGTTGCATTCGAGCTTATCAAACAATACATGCTGACGTAAGTGAATACATTTCTCTTTATAAAAAAACATTTGGCTATTGCCATTTGCACTCGTGTTCGGTTTTATTTTGATTTATTTAATCAAACAAATATTTAACTTTGACCTTTTATATCACATAACAATGTTCAATAATACAACCACCTTCGTCCCCGACGCCGTTTTCCCAACTCCCACCACTGTTTTCCCTGGCACAACCGTAACTTCCAACTCTACCTTTATAATCATCGGACCTCCACCACCGTTCCCGGCGCCTCCCCGGAGTATCGGCCTTTCTCCTCTCAAACTAATCTTTGCTGTTATCGCCATCATCGCTGTTCCCGCCTTAGCTTACGCTCTCTTATTCACCATACCTTGTTCTTCCGGCCGCCGCAACTCTTCTTCCGGCCGCACCAGCAGCTCTTCTTCTGACGATGTACCTCAGGTCACAGTAGACATCTCCTCGCCGACCACGATTTTGGTCACAACGCCTGATCCAGAGAAGAATTTCCAGAGAGATACACCTTCCAAGGAGATTGGGGACGAATGCACCGTGTGTCTCTCGGTGTTAACAGACGGTCAGGAAATCCGGCGACTGAGCGCGTGTGAACACGCGTTTCACGTGCCTTGTATAGAGAGGTGGCTAAAAGATAATTCTAATTGTCCTAATTGCCGAGCAGAGGCCTCCGTTAAACAGACGGAAACCACCAACGTTACCGTTAACGATAACGTGAATCGTAACGGCGGAAACCGTCGCGTTTTGGCGACTAATAGAGATGACGATTGGCGTCAAGGTCTACCTGATGCTTCTAGTTTAGTTTGATTTTTTTTTAATTAATTAATTTATCTATTTTGTGATTTTCTACAATTAATTTGAGATATTTTTTGTAAATAAATTAAGTCAATTTTCGAAAATATGTGTCCGTTAATTAATTAATTTTATGTAATTTTCGAAAAATAATATCATTTTAGTTCATTGCTAGTGAATAATGGTAAACAAAAGTATATATTATACAATTGTCAAACAAACAATGCACAAATAATCATCATACGAAATGAAAATATATATATGAGAATGTGAAATAATCAAGTATTTTTGTTGTTTATCTATTTGCAGGAAATAACGTTCAGAGTTAAAAATATATTTCCATTTCATTAATCTCATTTCTTGATCGTCATTGTAGTCGTCCTCCATTGCAAATCCGTTATAAACGAACTCACTTCATCATCCGGCAAGAAATTCAACCGTCTCCGGCAATACATCGTTTTACCTCTTAACATCTCCAACGAATATTCCGGTCTCCTCGGCGCCTGTGGACATTCTTTAACCTCAGGGATTCTATTCTCTAGACGAGTCGGCGTTTTGAATCCATCATTCTCCTCCTCAAGAACGTTTTCTTCTACTTCTTCATCACTTGATCTACTCCTTTTCCGACAAACTTCAAACACATGTTTATTGTCCGAACATTCATCATCTCTCGTCGTCTGTAACTGTAACCCTACCTAACGTTACCTCTTTATCTCCCAAGCTTATCTCCGTCATACCTATAAATCTACACCAAACGAACAAAAAACAAAACTCTTGTTCTTTACCTACAAGAGAAGTGAGAATAAGAAGAGGAATGAGAAGTAAATGTTTGGTCAATGTAGAAAGATCCAACGTATTATGGAATATTAATCAAGTAAATCGTCAGCTTTTATTTATTTCTTGTGAAGACATATTTTTTAACGTTTGTTTAGAGTTGGGATGACAGGAGTGAGTTTATTGTGTATTGTGTTAGTTCATGGTTGTGATAAGGGAGAGTCTAAAGGCATAACATAACGTATCTCAAACCCTCTGATTGATTCAGAAGGAGACATAATGTAACATCATAAGTCATAATACCGTTATGATATTAATCAATTTCTATTTATTATATCGCTGTTGCCTTTTTGTATGCCTTTACGTTTCAAGACTCCTTTAACTTAATTTATTACATAGAAGATAGAAGGATATATGTTCCATATACTGAAATATATATATATATATATATTTATTAATTCATTATTTTCATAATTATAAAATTTTAAAATAGTTACAATTTGTTATCAGAACAAATGAACAATCACGTATGTGTGTCCAATGGATTGAATATATACTCGGCCCATGCCGAAGTAAGGTCCATTTTAGGAGAGTAGGCCCATGGATTTTGTAACAATATTTTGAATTAATCAAAAAAATATAAGTTAATAATATTTTTATTATTTTAATAGTTTTAAAAAGTAGTCCAATATATAAATAGTGTATATTTATTTAATTTGAAAATATTTTTCTATACTTTAAGATTTTACAGATTTTATGTTGTTTGAGGAGATTTGATATTTTAAAAGAATAATTAATAAGATTTGATTAGTTATTTTTTACTTAAATATTATCAGAATCTTTTCTTTAATAAATATGAGAACACAATTTTTATTTAATGTATATTTATTATTTTTTATAATTGTTAAGAAATATGAATAAGTAGTTATAGTCATATTTGGATGTATATACAGACTTTTAATAGAAACAGAAGCATTTGGTAAAATATAACAACATTTTTAGAAAAGCTAAAAGGGTAAAAACGTCATTTGATGTATTTAAGTTTTAGTTTTTGGAGACTCCTCCGTTTCAAATGAATCCCGAACCGAAAGAGGTGGTGAACCTCTGAACCCGTTTTAGTCTTCTTCTTCTTCTTTAGGCTTATCAAGCTGTTGCAGAGATTTCGTTCTTATTAGCTTCTCTCTCGATTCCAGGTAATTTGTATAACCATTTGTTTTGCTTCTTTGATCACCTAGTTACGTTTATTTCTCTGCGTTATTTTTGAATACAAAATCTTCGTTACATTTGATTTTTAGAAACTTGGATCTGAGTATTATTATTATTGAGCTTGTCTTCGATCTGTGTTTATCGATTGAATTATTGTATTTGTTTAATGGATCAATTCTCTAACGTGACTGATGTTTTCAAATTTCAACAGTTTTTGTATTTTAAAATTTTTTTTTGGTTGAATTTTATAATATTTTAATATTAGTTTTACGTTATTCTGGATCTCTATAATATTCAAGGTTTGATTTTGTATTTTATTGATTCGTTTTAAAAAAGTATTTGTTTTTGTAATTTTATAATATGAAATTGGAGATTACAGAAAGGTATAAAAATGGCTGATGGTGAAGACATTCAACCTCTTGTTTGTGACAATGGAACTGGAATGGTTAAGGTATGATTCTCTTATGTTGATGATCATATGAACACTGTAGTATTTGTATTTTAGTTTAAGATCGTCTTGTATGTATTTGAATAGGCTGGTTTTGCTGGAGATGATGCACCTCGAGCTGTGTTTCCTAGCATTGTTGGTCGTCCTCGTCACACTGGTGTGATGGTTGGGATGGGTCAAAAGGATGCTTATGTTGGTGATGAAGCTCAATCTAAACGTGGTATTTTAACTCTCAAGTACCCTATTGAACATGGTATTGTTAACAATTGGGATGATATGGAGAAGATTTGGCATCATACTTTCTACAATGAGCTTCGTGTTGCTCCTGAGGAGCATCCTATTCTTCTTACTGAGGCACCTCTTAACCCTAAAGCTAATCGTGAGAAGATGACTCAAATCATGTTTGAGACTTTTAATGCTCCAGCTATGTATGTGGCTATTCAAGCTGTGCTTTCTCTTTACGCCAGTGGTCGTACAACTGGTGAGTTAAGAAGCTCTTTTTGTGTTCTTCTTATGGTATAAAGCTTCAGTCTTTGGATTATGTAAAGCCTTTTGGATTATGGATGTGTAGGTATTGTGCTTGACTCTGGAGATGGTGTGAGCCACACTGTTCCTATCTACGAGGGTTATGCTCTTCCACATGCTATCCTACGTCTTGATCTTGCGGGTCGTGACCTTACAGATGCGTTAATGAAGATCTTAACCGAGCGTGGTTACTCTTTCACCACCACAGCAGAGCGTGAAATTGTCAGAGACATAAAGGAGAAGCTTTGCTACATTGCTCTTGACTATGAGCAGGAGTTAGAGACTGCCAAAACAAGCTCATCTGTTGAGAAAAACTACGAGCTACCTGATGGGCAAGTGATCACCATTGGATCTGAGCGGTTCCGTTGCCCTGAGGTTCTTTACCAGCCATCTATGATTGGTATGGAGAATGCTGGTATCCATGAAACCACCTATAACTCCATAATGAAGTGTGATGTCGACATCAGAAAGGATTTGTACGGTAACATTGTCCTCAGTGGTGGAACCACTATGTTCCCTGGAATCGCCGATAGAATGAGCAAAGAGATCACTGCTTTGGCTCCAAGCAGCATGAAGATCAAAGTTGTTGCTCC
>KE157892.1:100188-130043 GCA_000411055.1 Leavenworthia alabamica
CGTTGCCCTGAGGTTCTTTACCAGCCATCTATGATTGGTATGGAGAATGCTGGTATCCATGAAACCACCTATAACTCCATAATGAAGTGTGATGTCGACATCAGAAAGGATTTGTACGGTAACATTGTCCTCAGTGGTGGAACCACTATGTTCCCTGGAATCGCCGATAGAATGAGCAAAGAGATCACTGCTTTGGCTCCAAGCAGCATGAAGATCAAAGTTGTTGCTCCACCAGAGAGGAAATACTCTGTTTGGATTGGTGGCTCTATCTTAGCCTCCCTCAGTACCTTCCAACAGGTACACACACACATAAACCAACTAAATTTGATTCTCATTTATCTCTCAGCTTAACTAAACTGTCTTATCTCTGACAAACTTGCACAGATGTGGATCGCAAAGGCGGAGTACGACGAGTCAGGCCCTTCGATTGTTCACAGGAAATGCTTCTGAGCTCACCGCAGAGATATTACAAATCTTCTTTTATTTAGTTCAAGAATGAAACTGTGTTTTGAGTCAATAAGTAAACACTTCTTTCTCTTTACTTGCTTATGTAAACAATTTGTTTTATATTTTCTACATAACCTTGACTTGATAAGAATCATATATTTAAACGATGGTTAAGTTTTGCAGCTGCCTAAGTTCACACCAAGCTTGTGAAATCAAATCCATGGATATAAACCAAAAACAAAAAGCTTACATTACATGATAAGAAAGAGCTTATGAGGTTGTTGTCTCATGGATGATCTAATCTACAACTCATGTTTTGTTCAAGAAACTTAGTGAGTCTAATATGCTTTGAGGTCCATTGATCAGCCAGTTTCTGGTCTTTAGTCTCAGCGTCTCTCCTTAAACCAACAAGTTGTTCTCTGTATTCTCCATCAATCTTCTCCATTGCAATCTTCTGCTCTTCTCTAAGAGCTTTCATCTTTGTCTCAATCTCCTCCATCTTCTCCCTCTGTCTACACGTCTTCTCAGACTCTAGCTGTAACTCCAACCTCCTTAGTCTCCATGCCGCTTCCTTCTTATGCTCCACCCAAGCTCTATGCCCCTCTTCCAACTCTCTACAACACTCCACAAGCTCAGACAAGAACACACTCTCACTACTAATATTACAACCACTACAAGACGGCATGATACTCCCTAACACAAGTCCCCCTGGACCACTCTCGCTTCCCTCAGTCTGTTGTTGCTGCAGCCATGGGATAGACGTAGCTGCAGCCATAGTAGAAGGCGATAAAGTTAAAATAACCGAAGGAGGTCTAACAACAACATTGTTCCCATTATTAGAAGTAGCTAACCAAGGTGGAATCACAGGGTTATGAGGTTGCTGAACAACTTGTTCACCATGTAGAAACCCTCCATTTGACTTAGCCATCACAGCCGTCGTAGCAACAGGAACAAGAACGTTACTAGATCGTTCTTTAACAAGCTTCTCAGCAAAACTCTCAAGAATCCTATCGTACTTACTCTCATCAATAGGTTCAACTCTCTTATCTTCTCTTTGTTGTTTCTCTTTAAAAACTTCCCACCACTTACCTAATCTCTTAGCTGTTCTTCCGGGAACCTCCGCCGCAATTTTCTTCCACTTATTACCATGTTTCTCTTGAAGATGAATCACAAGTCTCTGTTCTTCATCTGTTAAAGAACCTTTTTTAATCCCTGGTTTAAGATAATTCTTCCATCTTTCTAAACAAGACTTGGAATCACGGTTTAAAGGTTTGTTCATACGTTCAGACACAAGATGCCATTCTTTAGGACCGAAGTGTTTTACATAAGAACGTAATAATGAATCTTCTTCACTACTCCAACGTTGTCTCTCTTTCATCTCCTTCTAACATTACTTCTTCCCATCTCACCATCTTTCTTCATCTGATTCAGTTTTTTTACAACGTTGAACTCAGTAACACATCTACAAACTCAAGAGAATGAGAAAGTTTGATAAGGTTATAAACAAAACTAGCAATGATTTTGTTATCAACAAAACTGGAGAATAGCTTCCATTAGACAGATTTGATTGTTCTCTAGGAAAAGAAAAGACCAAAGAAAGAAGAGACTTTTGAAACCAGACGATGTAGACGATTAGACCACAGAGACGGCGAATAAAATATACAAAGAAAACATTATGTAAGAAAACAAAGAAGAGAGATCAAACTGAGACACTGTCGTTTTTTTTTACTTTTTTCACACAAGTGTAAGTAGTAAAAAAAAGCTCTATGACAATGGCGCGTATAATCAGGCAGACAAAACTTTCACCCTTTATGATTGCCTATACTGCTCACTCTTAAGTCTTATCACTTGGAATATCTTAGTATATACAAATTTGGCAACCACATGTATATATATATATATATATTTAATATGACGTCACCACCACTTATAATATTTTAACATTATTATTATTGTTGTTGTAATAGTTAAATACTGTAATACTTTAATAATTCATCGGAAAAAATTTAGAGTTGGAAATGAGGAATTTAGAAAGATATGTAACAGAGATTTGATTATTAAGTCAACGCAAAGACTTCCACTAGGTTGTGTTTTATATTATCGTGCAATGTTTTAAGACATTTAAACTTTTTATTTAACTAACTTAAAGATATACAATTTTCAGTACATTTATAAATCGGCCAAAGAATCAAACAATTCTACATTAACTTTTTTTTTTTTTTTTCTGATTTTATATTGCTTGGTAAATATTTTAAATTATTTGTGTAAATATTTTAAAAATTTGACTCTTTATCCCAATCCGATCGATCAGACGATGACAAGAGACTGACTTAGTGGAACACACAACTTTCTCTGATTATTGCCACGTCACCTTATCTTTTGAATGATGATTTTTCACTTTTTTTTCTTTTCATTTTTGTCTAGAATAAGTGAATACACTAAAAACGAGTTTGATTTATATTTGTCATCATCATCATTATGATGTATCAAACCAAATTTTAAATCAATGACAAGCCAACTTGAAGTCATGCGATTATGTGATAATGATAAACATACATATATGAAAAAGAAAAAACAACGTTGGAAATAAAATCAAAACACACATTATTAATTAAACCATCACAAAACTCCATCACAAATGAAACTATTGTAATTCGCTTCCAACGACTTCTCCAACGGCCAAATTAACAGCTAACGTAGCAGTTACACCTGCTACAGCCTTCATAGCTCCCATTAATGCCGACTTTTTCTTTTTAGTTTTAGGTGTGCTTGAACCTGAACTCGAATCTGCTTTTGGAGAAACCGGGTTCATGTTTGGTTGAAGATATTGCTGTTGATGATGATGATGATGACCACCATAAGGATATGGCATATATGCATAGCCATAATAAGGGTTTCCATGACCATAATGATGCGGTGACGATGGTTGTCCCGTATGAACATGCAAGCTTCTTTGCGTTGTTACCGTTGCATGATCAGGAGACGACGTCGCATGCATTGGAACGTACGTGCAAAGCGGATGAGATTCAAAACTACATTGCTTGCATTTGTAAAACATTCCTTGGATATAAACGTAGCAAACGTTACATGAACGTTCGGTCATGTGCATGGGGGCTTTGAATAGGGTGAGTTCATGATCATGGGCGTGTAAGGTGTTTATGAGGGTTTCAGGACATGTGGCACAATATTCATGGAGACAATAGTTGCAGTCGCTGCACAGGTAAGTCTTGCTGTCGCCGTAGAGTTTGCAACCATCACATGTGTATGTGCCAATACCGTTGACTTCGGTCAAGGGATGGTTATGTGTGAAATGTTCAATCGTTTTTGACATCGCAACTGGTGAGTTTTGAGGTTGAATGAGAGAGCTAAAGCTCTTTTGATCTTGATGCTTAATAAAAGAACTCATTGGAAAATATGCTATAACGTTTTGTGATACTATTGATAGTTTGATACATAAAAATAGTATTTTAGTTGACTTTTGTGGAGTTGACTGATCATAAAGAAGAAAAGGTCACTTATATTAAATATTTTTTTGTTTCAAATTGTTAATATTATATATGAATTTTAGTTGAATATTCTGTTTAATGACTTGTTTTTATTTGAGACGTGTCCTCAAGTCTTCAACTATTATAATATAGTGTTAATGTATAAATATATTGGTTGGTTTAAAGTTTAAAATAAAATAAAATAAAATAATATATGTTATAGTTTATTATATATAAAATAAAATACAATTCATATTTTTTTATTGTATCAAAAATAATTATAAACTAAGATTCAACCAATAATATTATACACGACTACGTCTTTATTGGGCTAAAGCAAATCCATTATACCCAAACTCATACTTCATGATCCCTTCTTTTTTGGGGCTTTTACCACAATCTCAGTGTTTGTATTCTCTACGCTTTTCTCACTTCACTTGAAAAAAACAGAAATATCTCGTAGCTCTCCGATAATGGCGGATGAAATCAAATTCTTCGAGCTTAATACTGGAGCTAAGATACCTTCCGTTGGTCTCGGAACATGGCAGGCTGATCCTGGTCTCGTTGGAAACGCAGTCGAAGCCGCTGTTAAGGTCTGTGATCTTATACCTAATTTTTTGATTTCTCATTTTGTATTCGTTGAGTCTAGTTATTTAACCTAAATTGATTCATCTACTTGTGTAGATCGGTTATCGTCACATTGATTGTGCTCAAATCTATGGAAACGAAAAAGAGGTAAACAAACTCATTCTTACGAGCTTCTATATAGAATGACTGAAACAGCCACTGCAATTGCAAACTACGTCTTCCTTCACTGTAGATTGGATTAGTTTTGAAGAAATTATTTGAGGATGGAGTTGTTAAGCGTGAGGAAATGTTCATCACATCAAAACTTTGGTATTCTTCATCACTCTGCTTTTAAAATGTTCTTTAAAAGATTATGTAGCTTTGAACTTAGTTACCTGCTCATATTAAAGGTGTACTTATCATGATCCTCAAGATGTGCCTGAGGCTTTGAGTAAAACTCTACAAGATTTGCAGCTTGACTACGTTGATCTGTATCTCGTAAGTAATACTGCATTTGTTAATATTTCTTAGGACTCAGTGTGAGATATTGCTTGATCATCTAAATTTTCATTTTACATGACTCTTTACTATGATTTTACGGAACCATTTCGATTGAGTAATAGTTTTTGTACTGGTTTTGAAGATTCATTGGCCTGTTAGCCTCAAGAAAGGTTCTACTGGTTTTAAACCAGAGAACATTTTGCCAACCAATATCCCTAGCACATGGAAAGCAATGGAAGCACTCTTTGATACGGGCAAGGCTCGAGCTATTGGTGTAAGCAATTTCTCCTCAAAGAAACTGGCAGATCTCTTGGCTGTGGCTCGTGTCCCTCCTGCTGTTAACCAAGTTGAGTGTCATCCTTCATGGCAACAAACTGTGCTCAGAGATTTCTGCAAATCTAAAGGCGTTCACCTCTCGGTACGTAGAACAACCATATCCATATGTTGACAAAAAGATATCGGAAATTTAACAAGTAGATGATATATTTGTAGGGATACTCGCCTTTGGGTTCTCCAGGAACAACGTGGCTAACAAGCGATGTTCTCAAGAACCCGATTCTAGGCATGGTTGCTGAGAAGCTAGGCAAGACTCCTGCACAAGTTGCGCTACGTTGGGGTCTCCAAATGGGCCAAAGTATCCTTCCAAAAAGCACCCATGAAGACAGGATCAAACAGAACTTCGATGTTTTCTCGTGGTCAATACCAGATGACATGTTCTCCAAGTTTTCTGAAATTGAACAGGTTTGTCAATGAACTGTTCTTTTGTTTAGCTCACGCTTTGGTTATCGAATATTGAAAAGTGTCTTTCAATGTTTCAGGGTAGGTTGGTGAGAGGCATGTCATTTATTCATGAGACGAGTCCTTATAAGACTGTTGAAGAACTTTGGGATGGTGAGATATGAGACTCAACTGATTTGATCATTGTATATGTCAAATCATTCACTGATTCGTCATAGATCAGTGTTTAATAATGCTGCTAGGTTCAGCTATTGGTTCTCCTACGTTTTCAATAACTATTGTATCACCGCAACCGTTATGCCCTTTAAGATGTGAAGCAATATTGAAGTCAAACATACATATTTGAAAAAGTCAATTTCACCACTAACATAGATTATTACACAAACTCATAGTTTGAACTTGTAACTATAATGCAGTAATGAAATTAACATGTTACGAAATAAAAAGTCATGCCATGAGATAGTCTAAGGAAACTCCAAACAGTGCGTTAGAAACTACTCCAAATGTTAGCTTCGATGCAATAGTAAACATTCTCCATCCCTTACTCTGTTTCGGTGGTTGTGTTTGACCCGCTCCACCAGCTGTTACTTGACCCGGATTCATATAGGGGCCATTCATGTAAAAAGGATTATAGTTATGAGGATGATGATGATGATTATAATTATGAGGATGATGATGGTGATTATGGTAATGTTGTTGACCATACGGGTACGGGTAACCATATTGTGGTTGTTGTTGCCATGGTCCTGACGAGGATGGTTGTGTCTTGATCCCTCTGCTTTTAGTACCCGATGCTTCTGTCTGACCAGAAGGTGACGTATTACACACGGCTAAGATACATTCCATATGAATATCGAATCCACATGGCTCACATCTATACCTCCAAGATTGACACGGGCCATGACAAACCATACACATCCCCACTCCTCCAAGACGAAACTCCAAGTGATGGACCGGGTGAAGCACGTGCCTCACGTGCTGAGGAAGCTCTGTGCAAAGCGGATGAACATCGAACTCACATATCTTGCATCTATAGAACAACCCTTCGACTGACTCGTTACAGATGTCACACACGCGCTCGTTCTCGCGTGTTGACTGTTGTTTACGGACGACGAGGTTGAGTGCGTGTTGAGGATGAATGAAGGTTGAGAGGGTAAGTGGACCCGTGGCACAATATTCATGGAGGTCGTAGTTGCATGGTTCACATCTATAAGTTTTGCCTGTGCCGTAAGTTTTGCAGCCGTCACAAATGAAGTCACCGGTGCTGTTAGACTCTGTTAGTGGATGGTTATGCGTGAAATGTTGAACGGTGCTGTGCTTTGGTGTTCTTGGAGCCATCTTTGCCGGAGAGAGATAGATGTAAAGAGAAAGAGTTGTGTTTGATGATTAAATGATAATGAATTCGTATATTAAAATGAGAGTTGTATATGTATACTCATATTTACAGTTATGACAGTGTGTTACAACATTTATTAGTTGACTTTATATGAGTTGACTGACCAAAAGAAATGGAACCAATCTCCTTCTTTTTTTAAATGTCCATTTATAATACAAAGATATATTGGTTACAAGAACACACAATAATATATTATACCATCTACATAATAATTACTTTTGATATATTGTTTTAACCATCAACCATAATCGATCTCGAAGTCGAAGTCGAAGTAGAAGAACATTTCGGATATAAAAATGATAGTTGTATTATGTATATTCATGTTTACTACGTGACATAGTGTCACACCTTTTATTAGTTGACTTTCAAGGAGTTGACTGATCAAAAGAGGTGGAACCTATCTTTTTTTTTTAATGTGCATTTAGAATTATACAAAGATATATTGGTCACATATTATATAAACTAAACCTACTTCATAAGTGTTAATGATAATGTAATAATCAAGAAATCTAATATATATGCTTTACAAACCACTAATTTTTACAGAAAACAAATACTAGGACGGAACACAAAGGTTTTTTAAATGATTTAGAAACGCCGTAGCTCAACCTCCTCCTCCGAATCCAGCTCCGCCTCCGCCTCCACCATCACCTCCATATCCGCCACCACCTCCACCATCACCGCCAAAAGCACCACCACCACCAGCGCCTCCACCTCCACTGACAAAACCACCTCTGACTCCGCCTTCTTCATCACATGAGTTGCATGCTTTTATGGCACAAAAACCTAAAACACAAATAGCACAAACAGAAGCAATAACTATGAAGACAATTATTATTATCCCCATCTCCATCTTAAGAAAATTTGCAAATTTTATTTATCATCTATAATATGTATATATAGTAGCCTCTTGCTGAGTTATTCAGACAAATAATTTGTCAAATGACTAAGTTTACACGATTTTTATATATAATTCATATGTTTATATATTCAAAGTTTTTTTTATTACTCCGTAACCCTAAACCTGAAAATACAATATATATAATATCAGTTTGGTTTGAAAAGTTAATTTGATTACGTGACATCTAACTTTGTCTAAGTTGTATTTTAGGATTTTAAGACATGATTTTAAAAGTTGTTTAAGGTTCAATGATAATTCTTGACAAACATGTTTTACTAGTGATGTAATATTTGAGATCAATTACAATTAGGTTTTGCATTGCCAACTCTTGATTCTAAATCTTAAAATACAATTAAGAAACATAAAAAAGAGAGGAGCGTATAGATCATAAACTAAGAAAAATTCATATCGATCCTTTACAAACTAAGAATTTTTCACAAAAAACAAATATAGAAATCTTAGGAACACAAAGTTTTTTTAATTAATTTAGAAACGCCGTAGCTCAACATCCTCCTCCATCTCCTCCACCTCCTCCACATCCACCTCCTCCTCCACCGTCACTACCAAAACCTCCACCTCCATGGCCGCCTCCGCCACACCCAACGTCACCCTTGCTTACTTTCAAGAAACAATAAAATATAGAATAAACACCAGAAACGAAAGCTAAAGCTATGAAGAATATTAATAGCAGCACCGTGTCCATCTTAAGAAAATTAGCAACATTTAGTTATCCTCTATAATATGTATATAGCTTCTTCCTAAGTTGTTCAGACAAATAACGTGCAAGTGACTCAACTAACAATCGGGGTAAAATGTTAAAAAACTCGCAAATTTTTCAAATATCGTTAAATAAAGTTTAAACTTACAAAATCGAAGAATAATTCTCATTTTTTTGTTGATTTTTTAATTAAATACAAGATTTTGCGTTGACTGGCCATATTAAGTCTTTCTTTAAATCGATTAACGGAGTATTATGACGGAGTTAATTAAACCATGAACAGTTTCATTACGTTAAAACGCAACCGTTTTATTTACTAACAAAACGACATCGTTTTGTAACATATCGAAAATTAAACTTAAAAATTTCTAAATCGAGAAATTATTCACTTTCTCTGCAACCTTAATTTTCCGATTTGGGGATTTTTAAGTTTAATTTTTGATATGTTATAAAACGACATTGTTTTGTTAGCGAGTAAAACGGTTTTCTATTAACATAACGACACTGTTCCCGGTGAAATTAACCCTATCATAATCTTCCGTTAATCGATTTAATGGAAAATTTAATTTGACTGGTCAACGCAAAATCTTATATTTAATTAAAAAAAAAATTATTTTTCGATTTTGTAAATTCAGACTTCAATATATTTGAAAAGTTAGCTGATTTTTTTTTTGGTCACTCTTTTACCCTAAACCTGAAAACACAATATATAAAAACAAAATTTTAAAGTCTCTCTATACCAATAAGTCGTATGGTAAATATTTACGCGTTAGTATAGTATACATTTATTGGACTCACGTTAATTAACACCACTTGACATAGTCCTATCCACGAACTAATAAAATATTTAATATTGTAATTAAATTCATGAATTGGTCTCATCATTAAGTAAATATGTTAGGTTTATAAGAAGAGAGGTAAGGAAATTTCTAGGATCAAAACTACCAACAATTTTTGCACCGTTCGATTTTCTAATTTGGCTTTAAAACGTTCATCTTACAAATTTCATCTAAACGACATCATTTTAGTATGGTATTACTATGAAACATTAAGAAGGTTAAAAATATTTGTCACATATATTATAACGCTATTGTATATAATACACTGCACCAACTTCACAAAAACTAAAAAAGAATACTCTATGATAATATTTGATTTTATAGATTTTTTATTCATATTAACAAAAAGTTAATAGTTCTAGTTTTTGTTAAATTTTTTTAATTATTGTTCATAAAGTAGTAAATATTCAACCAATGATTTTCTATATTTAAAATTATGAGAAAAAAAAAGTAGAAATTAATTAATTGTTTTTGGGTCAATAAAATATAATTTATTATAAAAATCAAATATTATCAAACAAAAAAATTCTAAAACATCAAAATACGGAAAAAAATATATATTAATAATAAACTAATATAAAATACACTATTCTAAATATTTTATATGCTTCACAAAACTAAGTATTTACAAAGACTTGGAATTTTCAGAACATTAACTTTTTCTAAAATGATATAAAACACTGAAGCTTAGCAACTTCCTCCGCCTCCTCCAGCTCCAGCTCCACCACCGCCACCAGAATTTCCACCACCACCAGACCAGCCGCCACATCCACCACCACTATTCCAAAACCCTCCATGACCACGACCACAAAAATAACCTCTAACTAAGCCACCACTATGACCCCGAAAAAAACCTCTAACTCCGCTGTTACCATCATCTCCTCCTCCACTCTCAGTTCCTCCGCCTCCACCTAGTCCATCATCACCACCCTCACAGTCGTCCCTGCCTCCAGCCAATGCCACAATAAATATCAAAACACCAACACAAGAAGCAATACCTATAACCATTATTACCCAAGCCTCCATCTTAAGAAAAATCACTACACATAATTATCCCTAATAACATGTATTTATAGTTTCTTGCTAAAGTTTTCCAGTAAACAAATCTATAACGTGTTACATTTGTCTTGCTTTTGATTATTTATATGTTTATTCATTGAAATTTTTTCAACCAGATCAAACTTTATTAATATTATATATAAATGTTCAAAGTTTCATTCGATCGGACTTGAATTCAAACTGATTTTTACGTTCAAACGTTGTGAAATATTTCATATAGTATTGACCAGGTCCTGAGAGAACGAACGTACATTAGTTTTAGTCTAGTTTATTTCCTATTTGGTTTTGATCTATCATCCATGCAGACTATTTATATAAAAAAACAAAACAAAAAAAACAAAACAAGAAAACAATGAATAAACAACGTTGTAACTTGTAAGATGGATCAATTTATGTTGACTTTGATTATTCATATCTTGATATAGTCAAAGGATGACTTAGTCTCATTGTTAAGTAAGATGTCATGTATGCATAAAGATATATATATATGACTTTCTTTTAGGATAAAGTAGCCAATATATCATTTGCACAGTTCATCAAAACTACATTATTGTTATAATTAGTTATATATTATCACCATTATATATTAAGAGTGAAAATATTATTGTTCACGTATATAACGGTATTGTAAACTAGAACACTAAACCAACTTCACAAGAATTATAGATAAAATACATAAATAATCAAGAAATATAATATGAGAATTAAATTTTTTTTATCCTTTACAAACTACGATTTTTTACACAACAAATACCATGAATTTTTGGAACACTAAGTTTTCTTAAATGATATGGAAAGGCCATAGCTTAGCACCCTCCTCCACCTCCACCACCTCCTCCTCCTCCNCATGAATTGAAAAAGTATAAGAATACCAATAAAAGAAGCAAAAACTATAAATATTATTATTCCTGTCTCCATCTTAAGCAAATTAGCAACATTTGATTATCCTCAATAATATGTATATATAGCTTCTTGCTGTGTACGTTGTTCATCAGACAAATAACGTGTCAAGCTTGTACTAAAATTATTGACCTAAGACTTTTATTATTCATATGTTTATATATTCAAAGGTTTTTATATATTACGTGTAAAACTTGATTTACTAATATGTTTTTATATACTTATTAGTTTTCATTACGGCCGGGTAAAAACACGAGAAAAGATTACGTGATGGCTCAGTTTCTTTGATGTCAACTATGATGATGATCAGTCTTAGACTTGACTCGGTCATATAGAATTAAATTCCAATTGGTGTGATATTTTTCACACGGCTTGACAAGATCCAAACATGACAATAACATTTCAAGTTTGGTCTTGTCTACTTCCAATTTATTTTTGGATTTTTACAAACTATGCTATTATGAAATTTATTATTATAGTTTTACAAAAAAAATTACCAAATTAATTTTTCTGAGAATTTGTCATTTTTATTTTTTATGAGAATTTGTCATTTTTAGTTTTGTATATTCTAACAAATATATAATTTCAGTTCAACGATTGATATAATTTGAAGAACTCTTTTTAATATAAGTAAAATGGAACATCAGATCTTATATATCTTATTTATGAATTTTCTGTTTCTTATATTTATTATTCTATTATCTATTTATGCACTTAACTGTAACGGACACGGACAATGGCAAGTAGTGTCTCGTTTATTTAGGCAACGGACACCGACGAGTCAGTTAAACATTGTCGTGGCTGCACAGTTTTGTAAGGACATCTCTTAGCCACAATCACAAACACGACTATATTGACAGCGGTTATACCAGCAAGACACCAGTAGAACCAGTCTAAGCGGCTACCGTTAAGATCCTTTCCGAACATGCTCTTCCCGGAGATCTCCTCCGCGGGGTTATCAAGTGCCGTGATCAAGAAGTTATTAAGGAAGCTACCTACGCCTATCACGCTTAAGTAAAAAGCCATACCTAAGCTTCTCATGGACTCAGGGACTTGGTGGTAAAAGTACTCTTGTAGTCCAACGAGTGTAAAAGCATCTCCAATGCCAATGATTATGAACTGAGGAGCTAGCCATAACACACTCATGACTGGCTTGTGATTATTGTTTAGGTTTAATCGTTGTTTCTCAACTAGAGCTGCAATGATCATGGTGATGAGTGAGAATATCATACCAGTCCCAATCCTTTGGAGAATGGTGATGCCTCTTTGGTTTCTTGTGATATTTCTTAGCAAAGGAACGAGGAGTTTCTCGTAGATAACGATTGAGATGATCAATGAAAGACCAGTGAGAGAGTACATGGAAGCTGGAGGAACTGTGAAGCTATTACCCATGTGTCTATCCATGATGACTGATTGTTTTATGAAGAAGGTTGAAGTTTGTGCTACACAGATACCAAAGACTAATGTAGAGAGTAATATAGGAATCACGTTGATGACCAGCTTTGTTTCTTCTACTTTTGTTAGTGTTACAAGTCTCCATGGACTCTGATTCTTGATGGACACATGATTGTTGTCTTCTATAATTGCTGCCTTGTCAAGAAACCTACAAGGTTTTGTAACCACACATTAGAATCATAAATTAAGAAATATGGGTTAGTCTTAGCTAGGTCCGAGCAAAAAAACCGAACCAAGCCGAATTAAAAAAAAAGAAAACTGACCGAACCAAAAAAGTTTTTTAAACCGATTGGTAGAAACTTTTTACTAAGTTCGGTTTTCAGTAAAAAACCGATCCGAACTGAGGAAATCGAATAAACCGAATTTTTTTTTTTTTTATAGATTTTTATTGTATTTTTCTGTGTTTATTTATTTATTTTTTATATTAAAGCAAACTAAACTGAACAAACCAAAATAACCCAAAATAAAAAAAAAACTGAGATAAACCGTTATTTTTATCTTAAAATCAAACCAAACTTAAGAAACTAACACCTATCAGAATATTTTTTTATACCTAAAACCAAATCGAACAAAAAAAAATAAAACCTAACTGAAATATAAATTTTAAACCAATTAAAATTTTTTTAACAAACCAAAATATCAAACACCAGAATTTTTGTCCCAAAGGACCTAATGCCCACACCTAGTCTTTATCTTTGAGTTTGCTTATATACTCACTTAAGATGATTGGTGTGGCTAAGAAGTTGACCACTAGTAAACTCTTCCTTGGAAACTTCATGAAGCAAAGAAGTATCAGAAGGATAAGGTAGGTTTCTTTTGGCAATGGCAGCAACAAAGACTTGTAACATAGGTGTCAAAGGGCTACCGGAAGGTGACCGGTAACGAAAAAATGTTTTACCAGAGAGGAAAATGACAAGTGAAGTAGCCATGATTATAGTAAGCATGATTCCAGCAACACCCCAACCAACTCGGTCTTCAATATAGATAACAATAGTCACGGCCGTTACAATACCAGCACATAAATTAACGTTCCACCAGTTAAAAAATGACATTTTCATCTTTCTTTCTTCAACATGATCATCATCGAATTGGTCAGCACCAAAGCTCTCAAGAGATGGCTTATGACCTCCAGTTCCTATAGAGATTAAGTATATAGCAATGAAGAAAGCTATCTCATGTGCTCTCCTAGGTTCCATGCATACGTCTTCATGGCATGGTTTTAAGCTTGGTATGAACCAAGACATAGTTAAAAGAACCAAACCCTGTTAAGACAAAGAAACATCAAGACAGAGTTTAAAGTTGTTTAAGGGATCTTTAACTAGAAGATATATTACCATAAGGTATATAGTGGTTGCAACCACGATAGTAACGTAACGGCCAAGATAAGCGTCGGCTACAAAACCTCCAAGAAGAGGCATTAAAGTAGTAACACCTGACCAGTAGTTCACGTTTTTTACAGCCATCTTGAGATCTTGATGGAGAATTTTTGTTAGGTATACAACTAAGTTCGTAGCTAAACCAAAGTGACTTAGTCTCTCACTGAACTCGATTGCTGCGCAAAGAAATGAAACAAAAGACTTTACAAATATTATTATTTTGGACTATTATATATGTAGCATATGTTGATGAAGTTATGTACCGATGATGAAGACTGCAGCACGCCAAGCACCAGTTCGAGATCGAAGAGGAACACGTCCTTTGCTATCTAGAGAAGAATCAAGAACCCATTTCTGTTGATCATCGTAAGAATCTTGAAGTTCTTCACCATTCTTTTTATGCTCCATCTGTGCAACTTTAGTTGAGTCCTAAGGAGTGTGTGTGAAGTGATATCTGTTAGAGAAGAAGCAAAACTAGTTCTGTCTTTATTTTGACTCATCGTTCTACACTGTAGCTTTTATTTTCCGCTACATGTGCTCATTTTTCCACGTAGCTTTTATTTTCCGTGGCTACTTTATAAATACATAAAACTATATAAATATCATAGACTTTTATGGAAATTTGTGTTTTTTTTTTGTCACAAAAAATTAAACATTAGTTTTTGTCACAATTGTTTTTTTTTAAAATTAGTTCACTTTTGTATTCTTCGTACGGCACACACTTTGACGTTGAGGATAATGAGTCGACAGTAAACATTAGCCGTCTTCACATAGATGAAAAATACATGTAACTTGAAAGGTCCCATTGAGTAAAAGAAAAGTATCAAGAGATATGTAAAGACAGAACAAAGCTCCAACTTGGTCTATGAGGAACCTATGTTAAACATGTTATTTTCATCAAAACCAAACCCAAAGTGAATAAACTCCAAGTCCAAAATCTTATCTTGACCTAGTCCTACAATACCCTTTTTATATTCTTTTCACTCTTGCAGACGGAAACAATAAATATAACCATTAAAATATGAGATCAACAAAAAAAAATTCCCTCGTTAAACTTTTCTTAGTGGGAATCAAAACTCTAATATTCTATACCTTGTCACAAGGTAAGAAGATCCTCTACTCCACTAACCTTGAGATGCTTTAAATCAATAAAAAACATTACTAAAAATCTATCATACAATGATTTTTTCTAGAAGACAATAATTTGGATAGTGATAATCCATGAAGGAATTGTCAAGGTTTAGTTGATTTGGAATCTTTAACCATAATTTTCACACTTACATCAGATCAAGATACTGCCTAAAAGTTCATGGTAACATATTATCTTTGGTCTTTCAATAAAATTCGCTTGAATACCACTAAAATTAATTTAAAACAGAATTACCACTTAATAATTTAATTAAATTAGAAATTAAATTTTATTTTGAAAAAAATTATATAAATTCTAAACAATAAATACTAAACTCAAACACTATATAATAAACTCTAACGTTGAATACTAAATTCTAATATCTAAATCAAAATTCTAAATCCTAAATAATAAATACTAAACCCAAATACTAAATATTAAACCCTAACTATAAATACTAAAATCTAACTCATAAATAATAAATACTAAACCCAAATATTAATTATTAAAATCTAATATGAAATAAAAATAAAAATATTTTTATAAAAAATATAATTTTTAATACAAATCAGTTTTAATTAAAAATAGTATTCATATCCAGTTGAAAAATTAATATATTTTTGTTCAATAAAGTACATTTGATGGTGTTCTTAATCTTTATATATTCCATCAAATAATATTGTATTTATATATTTGTTGAAATTATCATCACAATAAACTAAAAACAAAACGTCACTACTCCACTTACCAAATTCGAAGACAATACTCCATTTTTTCATTCGAATGCACACAAATCAAATCAAAACAAAAACCAAAAGATTCGATTTTGGTTTGGTTAAACCCGAAACAGTGGATATCCCGATCCTACCCGTCGACCCGACCCATATTCAGAAACACAAGTAGTTGCTCTGTGTCTCAAGACAATAAACAGCAAGTATCTAAATTTTATGTGTTTTTGTTCAGCAAAAACTTTTGGCTGGTAACTCAATTTAGCTGGGACAGAAAATAAAACTTGCTAAGCTGGAGAAGTAGAAAATTGAGCTTAGAAGAAATAATTAATAATCAGAACAAGATCTTCATTAATGTTGAAGCTCCCAAACTACATATAAGCTTTTGGTTATGTCAACTTGGAAGCTAAAAATACTCAACTGTGACTCTGTCTGCGACCCTTGACTGCAGATAGAAGAAAACATTTCATTTTAAGGGAGAAAAAGATACATGGCGAAGTCTTTAGTATAGTTATATCAAAGTGAGAAAAAGTAATTACCTGGACTTAAGATTCTTACGCATTTTGTTATTGACTTTACAGTAGTCATGGAGTCAGATCCTTGTGTGTTGATGTCTTTCTCCTGAATCATTTCTGTCACTGTTGATGTATACTTTGATACAACCTGTTCAGACAATGGATTTGTGTTTGTTGATTCAGGAGCTGACCTGTGTGATTCAGAAATTGTTATATAATAAGTAAATATCATCAGAGATAAATGAAAATTTTCAAATGGTTTTAAGTATATACCCTGAAGCAGTCTCTATGTGAGAATTTGATGGGTGTGGCAGGCAAGGGTTTGGTGTTCCTTCACAACCAAGATCGAAATCGCTTAATAACTCAGAAAATGGAAAGTCTTCACTTAAAAGTTCCATATTAGAGAAATCTAAGTCAAATAAATCAGTTTCTGCTTCAGAGCCAGATGAAGAAGCTGAAACCAAATCTGTATTGGCAGGTGCATCTAAGTGTATAATAGCATCAGTTTCATCAAAATTTAGCCTTCCTTTCACATGATCTCGTTTACTAGATATCTTTAGATCAGACTTAACAGGTGAAGAAGAAGAAACCATATGACTTCTTTCAACTGAATAAGAAGCAATTTGTTTAAGAGGACTGACTGTGATCTTCTCTGTAGTAACAACTGTACAGTTTCTAGGAGTAACTTCTTGCTGGGGAGTGATATATGTATCAGTACTCTGAGGAGATACTTGGTTTTGTGGTGTACTTAGACAAGCTGGAGACATGTCTGGTTTGTTAAACAAACACTTAGACACACTTGGCTTAAGATAAGATGACTCATTAGCTACATTGCTATTCACAGGTGTTGTTTGTGTTTGTGTTTGTGAGATCGTTTTGATTCCTGGAATAAGAAGAAGACACATATCAATGGTTAAGAGTAATGTAGATTGTTGAGTTATAAAGGTATCACATAAATTGAAGTATGTAATTAAGTAATCACCTTTCTTAGACATAGAAGGAGCTTCTTGAGAAACTTCAGAACTCTTTCGCTTTTTCGATAAAGATTGATTAATAGAAGGTGTTGTGAAATTCCCAATTCTTTTGTTTCCTGGTAATGATACTGCCATAACATTAGATGACTTGTTCACAGTGCAGCCTGGAAAAAATAAGAACATGGTTTAAGTATATATAAACCAAAATCAAGCTATATATAAACACTATGCTTCATCTGTCAAATGTCAACGTAATCAAATGATTTCAATAAACCAAAAAGCAGAAGAAATCTTCAGTACCTGAAGCTGGTGGTGGAATCACCGGAGTTGGTGGTGGTGGTGGTAGTGCGGTGGAGTTATAAGTGTTCATAACATTTTGCATTCCATTTAATAGAGATTGAACTCGAATTTTCTCTTGATCTAATACTAACTTCTCCTTCTTGAGTTGAATGTATTCGTTTAAAATTTCATCTAGAGGAATCAAACTGTTCGGAATCTAAGGAAACAAAACAAAAAGTATAAGACGAGTGACTAATCAAATAGATTTGAACCAAATTGAAAATTCAAAGTAGCTTACATCGCGAACAGGAGAATTGGAGATGAGAGAAGAAGCTTCAGATCTGAAAAGAGATCGGGTTTGTGTAAAATGATTATCGCAAAGGTATCGATCAACGAGGAAAGCGACTTGTATTGGAGTAACTTCACCTTTACCTATTTTTATTCGATTTGGAGTCTTTGATCTGTTCGGCTTAGTCATTTTTCTCAGAGTATGATTCAAAAACCCTAAGATTGTCTGAGAGAGTGTGAAGAGAATGAAGTCAATAAATAAATGGGAGAATGAGAAAATATGGTATGAAGAAGAAGGAGGTAAAGAAGAGCGGGGGATTTTTGGAACGGCTTTATGGCGGTAAACCAATTTTTTAATTTTGGTCAAAATTGGAGAGAACCAATTTATTGTATGTTCACTGAACCGGTTGGTTCAAGAGTGATTGCGCTATTTTGGTATTTTTTTTTCTTTTTTAAAGTTGGTTTTGATTAATGTCGATAACAATACTTTGTATTAAAAAAACAACTGTTGATTAAATATGCTTAATTAAGTTTATTTTTTTGTTATTTATAAGTATGTTTTATTAGATTGAATAAAATGATTTAATGCCTAAAATGAGTAATATTCTAGGGATTTCTTATTTGAAAATAGTGATCTTGAGAAAGATATGAAAGATCTCAAATTTAAAAAAATCTAAAATTGATTTTTTCTACTTTTTCTATTAGATTTTTATTTTTATTATACATTTATAATCA
This sequence comes from Leavenworthia alabamica, assembly GCA_000411055.1. Taxonomy (NCBI): domain Eukaryota; kingdom Viridiplantae; phylum Streptophyta; class Magnoliopsida; order Brassicales; family Brassicaceae; genus Leavenworthia; species Leavenworthia alabamica. Next base: position 119,219 of record KE157892.1, read on the forward strand.
ACCAAATCCATAGTACCACCTTGTGATATAAATTTTATAATACTTTAGACAATTATGTTAAATTTGTAAACTAAATATTTTTTTATTTAATTAGTTTTCTATTTTTTTAGATTTGGTATAAAATTTACAAATTTAGATATAATATATACTACTTTACCCAAACCCGATCGTGTACTACTCAAATCCAAATAGAACCGAACCGAATCCAATCTAAAATTCCGTAAATATTTATATGAGTACAAAATTTCTATACCCAGACCCGACTATATCTTATCAGAAATCGGAGTACCCAAATGCCAAAGGCTAACCAGGAACAATAATGAGAGACTTTTGAGTGTTGAATTTTAAGAATTCTACATAAAGAATGAATTTTCAGATTCTGAAGTTGAAACGTTTGGATTGAAACTATTCAAAAAAAAGGATTTGGAATGTATTTAACCAGAGAAAAGCTTAACAACAATAACAATTAAGTTAAAAAGCATTAAAGGAAGCCTCATGTAATGACAAGCATGGATAAGACCAATGATTTGGCCTTTAAGAGAGTTTCTTTTGCCTGTTTGATGAAGTTCTGCTAATGTCCATCCTTTAGGAGCTAGAAAACGATCTTCGTTGAGGATAGCTAATGCATTTGCAAATAGTAACAATCCTTCCATGAGTGTCCAGAAGCCCATGATCTATCTGTGACACATTGAAGAAAACAAACCATCAAGGTTTAATGTGTAAGAGTGGAAAACATATAGCTGAATCTACTTGATTCAAACACATGAATGAACACCAACCAATTGTATAACTATAGTATAAAAAAGGTACAAGCTTCAAGTCCTTATACAAGTGAACAAACAAAAAAACCAACTGTATAAAAGGCAGAAGCCTCAGGTCCTTAGTTTTGAGAGCAAATGCATATACAGCAATAAAGGAAACTTGTGAGAATCATTAGCTTCAATAACAAAAAACTTCAATTTATTAGTCTATGTCTTAGATTCACTTTGATATTTAGAGATACAGAAACTTAAGATCTTAATCAAACGTTTAGATCTAAATAGATATTAACTAGTTGGTTCACATACAATCATCATCATCAAAGATCTATGATTTCTAGTAAAATTCAAGCTACTGATTGATTGATCTCTTAATATATGAAAAAGCCCAAATTTTGTAACCCAGCTATTCACAAATCTAGCAACATTTTTCAAAAAAAAGGATTGAGTTTTCTCCAAAGTGGACACGTTAAAAGGCTCAAAGCCAGAAATTTTGAGAGCTGAATCGATTCCTCTAAGTGCAATTTCCAGGGAAAGTATTAACCCGCCGGAAATCAACAGATGGAGAGAGCAAAGTTCCGGATGAAGGAAAAGCAGAGGATGTAGGTGAGACATACTTACAGGTGAGTCAAAATCGACGACGGTGTTGAGAATCGAGTTGAGGTTGAAGATGAGATCGTGTTTCAGTGTATCGAAGTCTCTGCGATCTGTTTTTTAACCATTATCATCATCTGAAGAAAAAATCTAGAACCGGGTTTTAATCCGGTTAAGTTCTATTTGGTTCAGGTTAAACTTATGAGGGCTAATGTATATGACTCAATAAAATGAGTACTTATTTGATAAAGGAAAAAGTTGAATACTTAATTGTAAAATTCAGAAAGTTGAATATATTTTTGAACGTTTAGAGAAATGAAGGATTTCTTAGCAATTTTTGTTAAAAAGTTGGGGGAAGAAGGAGGAGAAAAAGGTTTAAACACAAAACATGTCAAAACCCTAAAAAAGGGTTGTTTCTCTCTACACTGCAGCAGAGGAGCCATGGAGACGGAGACTAATCAAATATACCAGATTGATATTGGAAATTTATTGGCTTTCAATCCCAATCACCGCTTCTCTTCTTCTCCTTCTTCAAGGTTTGTCTTTCTCTTCTTATCTTCTTGAAGCTTATGTTGAGTTCTTCGTTGGCAGCAGCTTGATTTTTAAGGTTTTTTTAGTGTGATTTAGTTGACTGAGAGTGGTTTTGTATTTACTCTTGTTGTAAACTTCTTCAATTGCTGAATAGAGACAAGTACAGTATGCATTTTTATTTTTACTAGTAAAAGCTTTGATTTTTTTCTCCTGCTGGATACATAAGGAGACTCTAAGGTCTCTTTAGGCTTTGGTTAAATTGTTTTTTTTTGCTCTCTTCAATTCAATCTCGTAAGTACAAGAGTGAGTTAGATATCTTAGACTATGACCCAGTTGAAAAAGTTTTGTCTTCTAGAATATCAGCCACCTTCTCTTTGTGATTTTAAGAGTTTTGGCAGTTGAAACATTTTCTCAGTTACAGTTCTTATGTAATTGGGGAACATTGCTGTGTTACTGTTGCTATCCTACAGTTTCGTCTGAATTGAGTTACTTTGTTTCTGTTGAGAGTTTTGTTCTAATTCTACTCTTTTGATATATTTTAGGGATGAGCTTGTGAAGGAGTGCATTACAAAGGGAACAGAACTTGTTCAGGCAATAGCTAATACTCTTTTCAACTTTTCTTCTACTGAAACTAGTGATGGTCCCATTGTTCAGTTACCTCCGCCTACAACCAAACTTCCTAGAGAGAAACATGTAAGATCCTTTTTTTATCATTTACTATCTCCAGTTTCAAGCAACACTATCAGTGATTAATGCTGTTATAGTATGTGTTTTTGGAAGTTTGCAAGTTGATTGAACATTGTGTATTACCAGTTTGAAATGCAAAGGAGTTGTTTTTGTATGAGCCTTTCCAATAGAAAGAACTAGAGTTCATATTTTGCTCATCACTGAATTTTGTTTGAATGTATTATATGCATGCTTACCTTCTTCTCTTTTTCCCAGCTTCCAAGACCTAAGCCTCCTACAAAATGGGAAGAATTTGCTCTTAAGAAAGGTACACATGACATGATTGAAGATTGCAAGTTTGATTTTGTTCAGATTTTGATGGCTTGAAAAACATCTTTGTTATATAGTTTCAAGATAATATTAATATTGTTTATTTCGTTTGAAATTATTCTTGGTTGTGTTTCTTAGGTATACAGAAGCGCAAGAAGGACAAAGTTGTATGGGATGAACAAACCGATCAGTTTAAGCGTCGCCATGGTTACGACCGTGTTAACGATGATAATGATGTTCCCATTATTGAAGCCAAGGCAACAGATGGTAGGTCTTGTAGAAAAAAAACTTCTCATCTTTGCTTTTTCAGTACTCCTAGATCATGTTGCTAGTTTCTTAAAGAATCATAGATGAATCTGCTTGTAACAAGTACGATGTTGAGATCTAATTTTTCCGAGTGTGAAGTCAAGGATATGCAGTTGTGTGTGTTTTCATACTATTTATGAAAGATTTTGGATAACTGCAGAACCAGGAGAAGATCCTTTTGCCAAGAGACTTGATGAGAAAAAGAAGAGAGTTGGAAAGCAAGAAAAGAATAGACTACAGAATCTGAGAACAGCTGCAAAAGCTGGTGCTTTACCAAGGTATAACACAGCTTCTTTGATCGGTATTGTCAATGGTATAACAGTTTTTGGTTTGAGCTGTTTTGTTTTATATGCAAAACCAATGTATCATACCACATGTTTCATGGTTTTGGTTAATGAAGATCTACATTATTTGCAGCCATATCCAACTTGCTGCAACCGCATTACCCATATCAGGCACAAAAGCTCAACCAAAGAAAATCGGAAAGGACGAACTTGGAGATGTTGCAGGTTTTGCCGCTACTTCAACCGCAAGTGGTGGAAAATTCGATAAAAAGTTACCTGGTGAAAAACCACCTAAGAAACAAGGCAAACATCATAAGGTAACTCACTCCTCTGATCAAATTTTTTGATATGTGGTTATCTAAATGATCATATCAAGTTGAGTGATGATATTCATGGCATATTTGCAGTATTTACCGGTTGTAGGAAGGCGTGAGTCGTCCGGGATGGTTAACCCGGAAAAAGAACAAACTGATAAAGTACTTAGCAAGATATTCTCAAAACATTCACATGAGATACTTAATGTTGGAAAGGTAAAAACCAAAAAAAACAACTCAGCTCTTTTCTCTGATGTTTGGTATGTGAAAATATTGTGTTGATCCTTTATGATTTAGGCAATAAACATGTATAACGTGAAGAAGGAGAAGAAGAAGTCAGGAAGGTCAGACAAGTTAAAACCTAAGAAGGATATTACCAAGAAGCCTGCTAACAAAGCCAAGTGAAGAGAGTCTCTCACTTTTGTCTAATTTGACTCTTTGTGTGTGTCTCTTCTATAACAAAGCAAATTTTGGGTTTAATTTACAAATTAATACAAATAAGTTTTTATTTTTAACGAGGAAAAAATAATAATTTCACACGGTTGAGGTGGCAGTCACGTGCGAGAGAGCTATGTCTAAACTTTATGGTTTAACAACCAACCGGAAAATTCTGGCGATTGGGTAAACATTATTACTTAATAATATTATTATTAATAATAACAACGAACGATCCAAATCTGCATAAGAAATATCGAAAGACTTCCACACATAATCCACATAGCTCTCTCTCTCTCTCTTTCACACTCGCATAAACACTTGTTCTCTTCGATTGCTCTCTCTACCATTCTTCATTCCTTTATGATTTTGCACATCTTCGTCTCCGATCTCTGATTTTTCTGTGTTGCTTAAGGTAAATTTTAGTGATTTGAGCTGGGTTTTTTCTTGTCGTTGATGGGTTTGAGTTATTTTGTAGACATTGGAATGAATCTGACCCTTCTTTTTTTTACCTTCTTCAGTTTGATTTAATCTCTCCTGGAATTTATTGATCGATGATCGCTGTTTATTTATTCTCTAATTTGTCTTTTTGTTTTTTTTGTTCATATAGAGGAGATTAAGATCTGTTTGAAGTGTATCAATTTTCGAGTAATTGAGGGAAAAAAAATCATGTCTTCAATATCTCATTCATCTTTAGCATTGGGTTCTGCTTCTGCTTCGGATTACTTGCGTAGTTCGAACAATGGTGTTAGTGGAGTCTCATTGAAGATCCTAGGAAGAACAATGTTTACAACTACCAGGAGAAAGGACCTTACTGTTACATCTAGGCTTAAGAAAGGGAAGAAATTTGATCATCCGTGGCCAGCTAATCCTGATCCTAATGTGAAAGGAGGAGTCTTGTCTTACTTATCTGAGTTTAAACCTTTGGGAGATACACAAAAGCCTGTCACTTTGGATTTTGAGAAGCCACTTGTTGAATTGGAGAAGAAGATTGTTGATGTATGAATGATAATACTAATCATATGTTCTGCATTTTTGATCTAATCATGTTTAGTTTCTTTTTAACCTTGGTCCTTGTGATGCAGGTGAGGAAGATGGCTAATGAAACTGGTTTGGACTTCACTGAACAAATTATCACTTTAGAGAACAAGTATAGACAGGTAAAAAATTGCAGTTATAGGTTGTGTGTTCATGTGATCTTTTACTGAACCTGCCATTTTTAATCTCAGGCACTGAAAGATCTTTACACACATCTCACTCCAATACAGCGTGTGAACATCGCACGTCATCCCAACCGACCTACTTTTCTTGATCATATATCTAACATCACTGATAAGGTCTAGTCTCTCATTACTATGGATGCACTTTTTCATACATTATGGATCAATTCTTGTGTGTTTGTTTATATTTTGGGATTCTCTGCTCTTGTTTTAGTTTATGGAGCTTCATGGAGATCGAGCTGGGTATGATGACCCTGCAATTGTGACAGGTATTGGAACCATAGATGGAAAACGATATATGTTCATAGGTCACCAGAAAGGTAGAAACACCAAAGAAAATATAATGCGTAACTTTGGGATGCCTACTCCTCACGGGTATGTTTTTCACAAGGAACTTCTTGTTTTGTAGTTAAAATACTGAATTAGAGTCTCATCATATATGTGTAATGCCAACAACAGATACAGAAAGGCACTACGGATGATGTATTACGCAGACCATCACGGTTTTCCCATCGTGACATTCATCGACACTCCTGGAGCTTACGCAGACCTTAAATCCGAGGAGCTAGGACAGGTACAAGAAATGTGTTTTGTGTTTGAGTTGCACTGGTTTATCTGCAGCATATCATTTCCTTACTTATCTGTATAATAGGGTGAAGCGATTGCCAATAATCTAAGGACAATGTTCGGTCTCAAAGTGCCGATTCTTTCAATCGTCATTGGGGAAGGTGGTTCTGGTGGTGCCTTAGCCATTGGTTGTGCTAATAAAATGTTGATGCTCGAAAATGCAGTTTTCTATGTTGCCAGGTAAAATTTTCCCTTGATGTTGATATGATGAGATGATATTTTTACAGTGATTTTTTAACTTTCTTGTTTTGCCTTTCACAGTCCAGAGGCTTGTGCAGCGATCTTGTGGAAGACTTCCAAGGCTGCTCCTGAGGTTTGTACACTATTCTGCTACTTTATTAGGTGATCATGTAGAATCTTACGTTATAGCTGAATGAAACTCTTGTACTCAGGCTGCTGAAAAGCTTAGAATTACCTCCAAGGAGCTGGTGAAGCTTAATGTAGCTGATGGAATCATACCTGTAACTGATCCTTACACTTTTGTCTCTTACACTTCTTGGGCGCTTTGGATCAGTGAGTTACTCTTTTACATGTTGTACAGGAACCTCTTGGTGGTGCTCATGCTGATCCTTCATGGACGTCGCAGCAGATAAAGATTGCTATCAATGAAAACATGAATGTAAGTGTTTGCTTCAACGCTGATCGTGGATCAAACAAGTTTCTAAGTGGTTTTGGGGTTTTTTTGTAGGAATTCGCGAAAATGAGTGGTGAGGAGTTGCTGAAGCATAGAATGGCTAAGTACCGAAAGATTGGAGTGTTCATTGAGGGTGTTCCAATAGAGCCAAATAGGAAAATCAACATGAAGAAAAGGGATGCTGTGGTCGCAGATAGCCGGAAGCTGGAGGGTGAAGTTGAGAAGCTGAAGGAGCAGATTCTGAAAGCCAAGGAGACTTCTTCAGAGGACGAGCCATCAAGTGAAGTTCTTAATGAGATGATCGAGAAACTCAAATCTGAGATCGATGACGAGTACACTGAAGCTGCAAGAGCAGTAGGTTTGGAGGAGAGACTAACAGCAATGCGCGAAGAGTTCTCTAAGGCGAATTCAGAGGAGCATCTTATGCACCCGGTTATGATCGAGAAAATTGAAAAGCTCAAGGAAGAGTTCAACGCCCGTTTGACTGATGCGCCTAACTATGAGAGCCTAAAATCTAAGATGAACATGCTTAGGGACTTTTCCAGAGCCAAGGCAGCATCAGGAACTGCTTCACTGAAAAAGGAGATCAATAAGCGGTTTCAGGAAGCAGTGGACCGCCCAGAAATTAGAGAAAAGGTTGAGGCAATCAAAGCCGAGGTTGAGAGCTCAGGAGCTTCATCTTTTGAGGAGTTACCTGATGCCCTGAAAGAAAAGGTTTTGAAGACGAAAGGAGAGGTTGAAGCAGAAATGGCAGGTGTGTTAAAGTCAATGGGTCTGGAGCTGGAAGCTGTGAAAGCAAATCTGAAGGATGTGGCTGAGCAGACCCTTGTCCCGAACCAAAACCTTCAAGAAAAATTTGAAAAGCTGAACCAAGAAATCACTGAGAAGATTGAGGAGGTGGTGAGGACACCAGAGATCAAAAGCATGGTTGAATTACTGAAAGTAGAAACCGCAAAGGCGAGTCAAACACCTGGTGTAACTGAAGCAAGTCAGAAGATTGAGACACTTGAGCAACAGATCAAGCAGAAGATCGCAGAGGCTCTAAGCATGTCAGGATTGCAGGAAAAGCAAGAGGAGCTCGAGAAAGAGCTCGCAGCTGCAAAGGAATCAGACGAGAGTGTGAAGGAAGATGAAGATAACATCGACGATGGTTCAGAATCAGGGAAACCAGAGATGGTTAACCCCAGCTTTGCCTAAAGCACAAAAGAATACATTGTTTGTAAGTCAAAACATCATCATTGAATCATTCACACATCAACCAAATGCAACTAACACATAAAAGACAAACTCGCAGGATCTTGAAGCTCTCTGGATTTGTCTGGTAAGAAACTTTATCTCCTTGATCTGAGCAATAGCAGACATACAAGTCCAATGGAGGAACAGAGTACTCATCTTCCTTTAGTTTAGCTTTCTGGAACATGATTTCTAGATCGGATCAACTGATCAAGCGTTTGCAGTTGACTTTTGAATCAGTTATGTACTGTTATGTCTTGTTTCATTAGAACACTAGTTTTATCTTTTGACATACGTTAATCTCTTTGTCTTTCTCTGTTTTTGCTCTGTTCTTGTTTGAGTGGCAACTCTGTTTTAGGCTCAATCTTTTATATATTGAATTTTATTGACGTGGTAAGACTTGTTTGTTACTATACATCAGGCCCAAGTCATTAGTTTAGTTATTAAAGCCCATAAGTGATTTAATTAGCCCATCTTACAATAAGAAGGAACTAACTTAACTGAAGTTGTTGAAGTGGCAGTTTAGTTACACTTTTGTCCAAACTGAAGAGAAAAATACAAATTAATAAATTTTGAAAAATATTTGAGGTGAACAGTCGATATATATAGAATTTTAATTGTTACGTTGTTGTCTTTTGGACTTTAATGTTATTTAAAGTAAATGTTATTTTCAAATATTGTTGAGAAAATGACAATAACAAATTAACTACAAATTTGGAGGTGAATGACACTTTACCCATTTTTAACCATGACTAGTGACCAAATCATCTGCCGAACTAAGTTGTTTAACTGAGACATCTTCATACGACAAACATAATAATAATCAATTTGACCCATATAGACTGAAACGACAGCGTTTTCGTATGTAGCCGTAGCTTTGAAACAAACCCAAGAGCCTATTCTTTCTTTGATGGATCATATAGTATACTACAACAACGACATGAAAGCCATTTCTCAACTATTCTACTTCTCTTAGTTTCTAAGCATTCATTACACACAGCTTCTAAGACACTTTTGATAATACGTATGTGACCAGTACATCCACTATACAAATACCATAATAACAAAATAATAATTATTATATATAGTATGAATTTTACTTTTATTATAAAGATTTGTATATATATATGTCTTAACCGGCATTTAGATTATATTTTGGTATTATGTTATTTTACCATGTTAATTAATAAATAACATAATACATGGAGTTTTCGTAATTAATTAAAAATTAGAAAATAACACATATGCTACATAAGTTTTGACCATTGATATATCATGAAAAGAACTAAAATCACATTTTCTAGGGTTTGGTCAGAGAGATTGGTTATGGTAAAAATAGGAATCTTAATTACAAAGAATTGGATTTTGGGTCGACCTACCACCTAAAACGACGTCCTCCTCTAGTTTTCAAATACTTATCTCCTCTCCTTTTATAAGCTTGCGTTGGCGAGTCATTCATCTCTAAAACCGATAGAGAAAAGACTAAAAACAAACATTAAGAAGAAGAAGAAGAGAGACATAGAGAGTGATGAGGTCTCATATGGTTTGGTTTCTATTTCTTGTATCCTTCTTCTCAGTGTTTCCAACTCCATCAGAGAGTATGGTTCGCCATTACAAGTTTAACGTGAGTTCATATATATCCACAGTTCCATTTACACTCTATACTTATATGCATGCGTTTGTTTCAAACATGCTTACGCAAAGATATGGCTTGTGAGCCTTTACATACAAAAAATAATTCAGGTTTATGTATGTGTTTAAACATGAAAATCCTACGTATACAATCATTTAATTAAAAAAGGATATATAATATTTTACGTAATATGAAACAACAAAAGCATGTTGTTTTGTCTTAATACTAATTATGTTTATGTCTGAAATTAAATAACGTAGGTTGTAATGAAGAACACAACTAGACTATGCTCAAGCAAACCAATCGTAACCGTTAACGGTAAATATCCAGGTCCCACAATCTACGCTCGAGAAGACGACACGTTGCTCATCAAAGTCGTTAATCACGTCAAGTATAACATCTCCATCCACTGGTAAGATCCTACTTATTCATTACTTGAACTATCATCAATAGTTAACTAATTGGTCACTATACGAACGATCGAGAACAGGCACGGTATAAAACAAGTAAGAACAGGATGGGCCGATGGGCCTGCTTATATAACTCAGTGCCCGATCCAGCCAGGTCAAGCCTACACATATAACTACACCTTGACCGGTCAACGTGGAACGCTTTGGTGGCACGCTCATATACTCTGGCTCCGAGCCACAGTTAATGGTGCAATTGTTATACTACCTAAACGTGGTGTTCCTTATCCTTTCCCCAAACCTGACCACGAGAAAGTCATTGTTTTAGGTATATATATATCTCAATCGTTATATATTTGAACCATACATGAAATATATATATGTAACGTTCATCTTAAATGCAGGTGAATGGTGGAAATCGGATACTGAAAATGTCATTAACGAAGCACTTAAGTCTGGATTAGCACCTAATGTATCTGACGCTCATATGATTAACGGACATGCTGGTCCGGTTAAAAATTGTCCATCTCAAGGTAATTAATTTATTAATTAATATTAACTTTAAATAAATAAATAAAGTATGAAAGCCTCTTTTTGTATCCGAAGGTTACAAACTGTCAGTAAAGAATGGTAAAACCTATTTGCTACGACTAGTCAACGCTGCACTTAATGAAGAGCTATTTTTCAAAGTCGCCGGTCATATTTTCACGGTGGTTGAAGTCGATGCGGTTTACGTTAAACCGTTTCAGATCGACACCGTTCTTATAGCTCCTGGTCAAACCACTAACGTCCTCCTTACCGCTTCAAAATCCGCCGGGAAATATCTTGTAACCGCTTCTCCCTTTATGGACTC
>KE157894.1:27674-50034 GCA_000411055.1 Leavenworthia alabamica
TCGATTTGTTTGGTTTAATTTACACCGAACAAACCGAATAAATCGAACCGAAAAGTGAATTTTCAGATTTATTTAGTTTATTTAGATAAATCGGATTGAATTCGGAAATATTTCTTTTACCTAAAACCGAACCGAACAAACCGATTTTTTCGGTTTTACTTCGGAACTAATTTTTGAAAACCGAACTAACCGAAAAACCGAACCGTTTACACCGAATAAACCGAATGCGCCAGGGCTAGACAAACATATGTTTATGCATACTTTTTTAATATTGTAATAATTAAATTTTATGTACCAGGTGAAGAATGGCAGTATCTTGATTCAAGCCTTTGCCTCCAGTTAAAGAAGAGACAGAACCAAAGTCTTGAGGAACATCATGTTGGTCAGAGTATAAAACTGCATTTTCTTGTCCATAATCATTTATCTCATAAATCTGGTTTTTATCTTCTGTTCCTCCTGATGATAAACAAAAACAAAATCCCATGTTTTGTTTTTGTTTTTGTATATGTGAGAGGAGAGGAGATAAACCAAATGAAAGAGTTTGATACATGACTTTGCTTATTGCTTAAACCATTTATATAGACTTTTTGTGAATCTTACTTATGAATATAAAAATTTAATATTATTATTTTTTATAGTTATGTATTGATTTCGATGACTTGCATCTTTAGGAAGAATAATTCCGAGACGGTTGGTCTATATTTTATTATTGATAATATTTTTGGAAAATTTAAATTTTATATATTCATAGACCAATATTTTTTTAAATTAGTTATTTGAGATACCATTTGCGTTTTTAAGTAGTTTTAACAATTGAATGAGCAATATTTTTATTTTCTTATCATATATATTAATTAATTCAATTATGTGAAAACCATCAACAAAAGATAATTCTTTTAGATACCACTAAATATAGTTTATATTACATAAAAACCATTAAAATTGATTTAAGATAAAAATACAATTTAATAATTCAATTAAATTAAAAATTAGATTTTATATTGGAAAAATTATATAAATACTAAACACATACCTTATACTTAACTCTAACTTTAAATATTAAATTTTAATCTCTAAATCAAAATTCTAAACTCTAAATAATAAATACTAAACTTTAATCATAAATTATTAAACTTTAACACCTAAATAATAAATATTAAACCTTGATATTAAATAAAAATTATATATTTTTTTATAAAAATATAATTTTAATTAAAAAATAATATTTATGTCTAATTGAAAAATTAATGTATTTTTTTTTAATAAACTACATTTTATAGCGTTGGAAAAAATTAGTGTAATGAAAACCACCAAAATAAACGACTTTTAAAAAGAAAATCGTTGCCGTCAGCTATAATTAAAGAATATGTAGAATGAGTCGACTAAATGAGATACTCAGAATTATTTGACATAATAAATTAATAATTTAATACAGCTTATGTAATTATGTGGCTCCTGGTAGCTGTGACAACGTATTATAAATTACAATAAATAGTTAATTATTTAGTTGAAATTGTTAATTTGCTGGACCATCCCAATATTCAATTGAAAGGGCACATGATAACGTGGCGTGAAGTGTGATTAGTATCTTAATTAAACTACTAATTGAAATATTCGAATATATTAATAAGAGTTTTAAGTTATCAATAAAATTTGCCGACGGGATTCCACCTTCGTCATTGCCAACAAGTTCATTAAATATTTATTTAATTAAAGGAAATTCATGTACACAAAAATGTAAACAAGAATATAAATAAGAAAAAAAAATAAGATAGAGAAATTAAATGATTATATAGACCAATAAAACCCTGACAAATTAAATTTATTTTAATGATTAAAAAATAGTGTTGCTAAATTCATTTAACTTATTTTTTTGTAGTTTATTATAATAGATTATTATTATAAATTATATAAATACAATAATAATTTTTATTTATCATAATTTTACGATACAATTTTTCTATATACAATTTGGCGTATAAAAACATAAGTTTTTTTATACAATATTTGGATTTTCTACGAACGATTATACGTATACTAAAGTTTTGCTTCTAAATTGTAATTAAACCGACGATAAAATATGGAGTATTTGTATCTATACTAATGTATATATTTTAGGTTTATGTAACAGTTTTTAATTAATTATACAATGTATATTCGTCACTTTTATGTAATAGATGAGTGAGTTAAATTATATATTTAAAATTTTTGTAAACTAAATTTTATGATTAAAATTTTATATATTTGACATTTTGTACACAAAAGGTGACGTATATATATACTTTATAATTAATTAATAGTTAGGCCAGCTTTTCCTGGCCTTTTGGACATATCAAACAACACAAGCTGGTCAACTCTCACATCCTTTTAATCAATAATTATCTATTTTATTTATATACATTAAAAAACTTGTTGGTCACTTATTCAGAAATACAAAATTTTCTCTCTTCTACATTTGTTGTATTTGTAGGGAGCTAAACGTTACTCATTAATATATATAAATATATGTATATAAGTTAATCACAAATACATATATATTCATAAGGATTCATAAAAATATATACATATATATTTGATATCTTCTGTTTTTTAAGACTTAGATACCATTATTTATTGTATAGCTCTAAAATTTTTAAGACAAAACACTTGTTATTTGTTGTTATGAATGCTGAAAAATTAAGTAGTAGACTAAAAATTTCTGGCACCTACATGTTTTGTGAGAAGTAAAGTCAAAATAACAACAAAAAATGAGATTATTTTAATTATATAGAGTACCCCGATAGTCACATAGAGAGGCACATGATGTGTCATCTTGTAGGATTCCTAATCATTGATTAAATGGATTCTTAATTTAATAATTTTGTCAAACGTTGTTATAATCATCTTCCTTATTCTATTATATACATAAGTGTGTGAGAGAACCAATGTCAAGTCTTTACATGTTGGCAACTTGGCATCGTCATCCTAAAGCTACATGCATGATAACATTCTTTTTATTTAATTTAATGTTTTGGTCTTTTGTTTGGTTAATCCTAAAGTCGTGAGCTAGTCCAAGAACTAGAATACCATGTGATATGGTCCACTAGCTAATATAGAGGACAATATTTACGAATAAGACCATTGATTTATAGCTATGAGGATAAGATTTATATTGTCAAATGAAAAAGAAAAAAAAGAGAGGATAAGCTCAAGAGAAGGCGAAACTAAGCATAACTAGCTTTAATCAAGATGATACTAGGTTAAGATTTAAGACCAAACAACAACGTTGTGTCTCCTTGCACATTTGGTTCGGTTTTGTTTGATTTATCGAAAACTACTGAATTAAAATAAATTCGTTTTAGATTATTTGGTTTTAGATAAACAAAACCGACTAAAATAATTTTAGTTAGTTTGGTTTTCGGTTCCATTCAATTTGATATAATTACTTTATTTAGATTACATTAAAACTAAATAAATTAAAAAATAAACTACTTTAATTAGATTTTTGGTCAATATTTTGTAAATTTTATTAAATAAATCGAATAAACTAAAATTTTTATTTTAGAAAATTTTTTAAAATCCGAATAAACAAAAAAACCGAATAATCCGATCCGATTAACCACATTGCTAACGCTGTTTTTTTTCTGTTTGTTGACCGATGTCAATAAGTCAACCCACTGATAAAGTACTTTTTCTCATGAAAGAGTATTAGTTGATCTGCGTTGGTTTTCATAGTTTTACATAAACTCATTTATTTTGATATGAAAAAGATGATTGATAGATAAGGATGATAAATAATACAAAATACTTATTTATGCATAGCTTGACACATCATACTAGACTTTGGCATTTGAAGTCTTGCTCCATTAGATTGAAGATTACTATTATTGAGCTTTCTCTTATTCATTTCTGCATACATCTCTTCTATCATCGGCTTCCATAACCTAACTCTTGCATTTATAAACCAGTTTGATACCTAACAAAACACATACACAACATTATATATATCATAGTACTTCTAGTAACATTGTATATATCAAGAACTCAATATATTACTCATTTTTTAATACCAAATATGTTGTAATAAAACGTTACCTGACTTCTTGTCAACCCACTTCTTATAGCAAGAAGATGTTTCTCTGAATCTTTAGGGTAACTACAAACAAAACTTTGCTTAATCATGGAGTTAAATAATGTCATAAAAACTATAGTATATAAGAAGAGTATATGATTGTTACGGGTGAAGAAAGTTTTGGAACATCCAAGTACGTAGAATAGAGACTGATTTCTCAGGTAAGCCACGTTGAGGTCTCCATATCTGATGATCCTTTCGTTTCATTTGTTGAAGAAGACAATGTTGGTGAAACATAGAGTTTTCTTGAGACTTGTCTTTGCCTCTATCTAATACAGATCCCATCATAAGTATCTTCTTGCAGATTCTTTCTCTTAAGTTCTTGTATAAGAAAGAAATGGTTTGTAGTGCAAAGCGTGTGTGTAACTGAGGATCTAACTCAGTTGCAGCATGAAAAGCTGATACAACTGTATGAATCTCGTCTACGCAATGACTATATCGATCATCCACCTAAAGAAACATACCAAGTCAATAAATCAAACCATTTCTTTAAACTTTTTGTAAAAATGTAAAAATATTACCATTTGTAGAAGATCTAAGAGATGGGTTTTATTTGCTTCTAATGTTCTTCTTTGTAAACCCATCTCGGAGTTATTAGAATGGTCATCAAGAAACTCAGTTAGGTTCTCAAAATGTGAAGTAAAGGTTGAATTAACAACTCCTGACTCGGTTCCTCGAGATGAATAATCAAGTGAGTATGTAGCGAAATGAGATAATATTTCTTGAAGAGAGTGAAGATACTTAGAACCAAATATAAGTTGAGTGACAACATTATTAGAAATGTCTTTGCTGCTACATGAAGCTTGCTCTGAAGCTAATCTAGTAGCAGCACCAAGACTTATCTCTGAGCATTCATCAGAAACATCTCTAGCAAGACTCAGTGAGAGCTCATTTTTTCTTTTGTTAGACATTAGGAAAGAGAAGTCATCTTCACCAAATGTAGACATAAGTGGTTCACTTGGACCACAACCAACAACATCTGAATATGTCTGAAACTCATTATTAGCTTCAAACCCCCACATGTTGTTTGAAGAATCATCATAAGATCTTAACTGATCAAAAGTATGAAGTGAAGAAGGAGGAGGAGCCATGACTTCAAAGTTGCGGTTTTCTTGAACATCAATGGATCTTGATGAAGTAGATGATAAGTATTTATTAGTAAGAAAAGAATTGAAAATATCAAAACCACCCATTTGTAGAGGATCTGATCTAATAGAGTTCCATGGCAGCATTGTTGAATCTTCTCTTGAAAGTGTAAAATCCATGAGAAGAGGATTTTGGTTAGTCATGATGACATTATCCAGAGAACTAAAAGTGTTGTCGTTGTCCATTGAGTTTCAATGAAACTGCATTAACAAGGAGACAAGTATTAAAGATTCAGACAAAAAGATTTATTACAAGATCTCATAAACCAAATCTAAAGAGAATAGTAATAAATGTAAAACTCTGCAAGAGACAGAGAACTACTACAATGTAACACTAAATAACATTAATTATTTTCATTTATATATACATAGGTTTATGTGAACCGATGCATGAATAAAATAAAATTATAAGTAGGTTCAATGATACACAAACCAATAATATCTCATAGCTACCTGTGAAAACAAATAGTGTTCATAGAACATAAAAAATATTAAACTTGCCTTTAGCTTTGTGAAGATCTCAACAGAAATTTTTTACATAAAAATTTCCAAAATGTGTGTTAAAATGGCTGAAGAAGAAAGTGTTTGTTTCTCTTCTTTCTTAGTGAAAGAACACTGTACTTTCATTCCAAAGCTTCTCTTATGTTCCTAAAGAGAGCTCAAAAAGGAGAAATTAACAATAAAATTATTATTATATATATAATTAAAGATAAAAAAAAGAACTGTAAAAGATAAAAGTGGGTCTGATTAATCTCTTTTGCATGAACGTAAACAATACTAAAAGTTTTACTTTTATATAATTTCATGAAAAAAGCTCAGAATCTTCATCATCATCTGCAAAAGAGCACTAGACCAACAAGTAGCTATATAATTAATTTAAAAAGAAAAAACAAATTGTTTTATGAAAAAAGTTATTTTTAAAAAGATTCAAGAAGGAAGTGGACAAAAAGCAGAACCAAATCACGTAAGGAGTAGCTCTGAGCATTCGATTTTTCGGTTTAAAAGGTTCGATTTATTTGGTTTGTTCGGTTTTTAAAAATCAGTTCCGAAGTAAAACCAAAAAAATATCGGTTTGTTCGGTTCGGTTTTGGATAAAAAAATATTTCCGAATTCAATCCGAATAACCCAAATAAACCAAATAAATCTGAAAATTCAATTATCGGTTCTGTTTATTCGGTTTAATTTAAACAAACCGAATAAACTGAACTGAAAAGTGAATTTTGACAATTATTCGGTTAACCGAATAATAATTCAAACCGAACCGAATCGAAAACCGAATAAAAAATAAAAAAAAATCCGATCGACTTACTCACCTAAACTGAACAAACCGAAACCGATGTAATTTGGTTCGGTTTTCGGTAAACCGAACCGAATGCCCAAAACTAGTAAGGAGTTCATGACATGAATCCATTTTCATATCTTTAAGATCTTACAAATTAAAAAGATAAATAAATCTTTTATATAATTTATTTTCATTCTTATATTTCACATCTCTTTAAAATGTTTTTTTCATATAAAAGAGAGAAAGAGACTAAAGAAATATATGGTTGAGACCAAATCCAAAGACATGAAGAAGACCGATGTGTTACTGTTTACTACAGAGAAGTGCACTCATTTGTGTTGCAGGCTTTAAATTAGGGAAGAGACCCTACATTTTACTATTTACATGTCTCTATATAAATTGATTTGTCTTCTTGTGCTGGTTTCAATTATCACAAAGGGAAAAAAAAGTAAACAAGTGTGAGATCTTTTTAGCCATTTAAGGAGTTTTGATGAGATGTGTGATCCATTTGGGTTCTTGCTTTTTCTTCTTTCTTTTCTCACCACTCGTGTCTTTGTATTGTGCCATCAAATCTTATATTTATTTATGTAAATTTTACAAAAATATCAATCAATTTGTTTGGCCTTTTCTTTGATTGTTCCTATCTCTTTTTTTGAGTGTTCCTTTCATATCAGATTTTTATTGGTTCAATGTGTCGTTATATGTTATGTCTTATTATACTGGAAAATAATGATGAACTCTATGATGCATATTTGAAATAACTTGGTTAGATTTACAAGTCTTATAAAAAATATTATAACCAAGAAGAGAAAAAAAAAAACTAATGCAATTAGTTTTGGGCGTTCTGAATCTTCGTTTCGCTTCGTAGTAATCGATAGTCGATTTTTAAAAAAAATTTAAAGTTCACCGTTTAAGACCGAATAAGCAAATCGGTTCGGTTCGGTTCGGTTTATTATTCGGTTTTCAAAAAATTATAAAACTCATTTTTTAAGACCGAATAAACACATTGGTTCGTTTTGATTTTTTAAAGTGCTAATTGATTTAGTTTGGGTAATAAAACATTTTCGACCGGTTATTATATTTTAGTTTTAGTTCGGTTTTAAAATAAAAATAACAATTAATTTTATTTTTTTATTTATTTGAGTTACTTTCGGTTTGATTCAATTTAAAAATAAATAAAACATATAAAAATATTAAGATAAAATAAAAATAGAAAAAGTAAAAAAAAACACTATAAATAAATAAATATAAAAAATCGGTTTATTCGACCGTCGGTTTGGTTCAGTTCGAAATTCGGATTTTTAAAAATTTGAAAAACCCACCGTTTAAAACCAAATAAGCAGATCGGTTCAATTCGGTTTTCATTTTTTTAATTCGAATCGGTTCGATTTACCCCGACCCGAGTCCCCATGTCCGCTCTTCTCCGTCCGCAACCTAAGAAGTTGGCTTTGCCAACACAACATTAGGGCCGTCCCCTTCATTCTATGCTGACCCCGGCCCGGGGTTGGCTTTTTGGGAAGCCCGTTCCCACTGCGCTCATGGCCCGGCTGGCCTGCCAGCGGTAGTGGGAATTATCCCGTTCCCTGGTCAAAGACTTGGTTGGATGCGGGATCTACTCCACGAGGAGCGGTACGGACGTAGATGATATCATCACGACCTCTCTTTTCGTACCGCTAGGGATGCTTAACGCCACTTCGCCAACTAGCGTTACCCGCGCTTTCGTGTCTCTCAGTGTGGTCAGCACTGGGTGTTTCCGAGCAGCGAAGCTTACACCCATTCGCATTAGTTCATCCAAAGTTCCTTACCCTTATGCACGAATTTTTGAATAAGCCATCTTCCTATCAAGGTTAAGGAGTCAACTGAGCATCTCAGCGGCGGGATTGAATACCCGNTAATAATAAAAATTAAATATTATAAAATATCCAAAAATTAGAAAATAAATTATTACGAAACGGACTTAATACTATTTTTCTTGCTATTTCTCTTTTAGTGAATAAGAGAAATGAAATCAAACAAATTTATAGATCTTTATTCCATAACACACGATATGAACGACAAAAACATTTGCTACTTCGGATACTTTAATTAAACACATTAATGTAGAATATTTTTAGATGAATTTGATTGAAGATGGATTCCAAGTTGGCATGTCACACAACACAGCTCAACGAACATGTGCATATGAAACCGTCATAAACGTAGATGTTAGGGTATAATGTAAGATATCGAGATTCTTGTAGGCTACAACAATATTATATCAATTTCGAAATGTATCCAAGATATGAGAACCATGTGATTAGGCTACTTGTGATTGCTTTACCTGAAATTGGTGACAGATAAAATTAAAAGAGAAATGAAAAATAACAAAAACTGTTCAGCCAAAAAAAAAAGAACTCGCAAATGAGTATAAGATCAGATCTATGCCTCTTGGCTCTTGTGCTAAAGCATAATGTATGAAGTGATACAGTCCAACAGTATATTCTTCGATTACTACACCGTATTTTTTGTTTGTATTGTTGATATTTTCTCCTATACTTTTCTACTCTTGACCATTCGGTTCGGTTTGTTTTATTTACTGAAAACCGAACCGAACTAGATCGGTTTCGGATTGTTCAGTTTTAGAAGAATAAACCGATCAAAATTTTTTTATTTTTAGTTCGGTTTGAATTCATATTCGGTTTATTTGGTTAACCGAATAATAGTAAAAAAATCATGTTTCAGTTCGGTTTATTCGGTTTGTTTGGTTTAATTTACACCGAATAAACCGAACCAAAAGGTGAATTTTCAGATTTATTCGATTTATTTGGGTTAATCGGATTAAATTCAGAAATATTTTTTTTACCTAAAACAGAACCTAACAAACCGAAAACCGAACCGAACAAACCGATTTTTTTTTCGGTTTACTTCGGAACTGATTTTTGAAAACCGAAAAACCGAAAAAATCGAACCGTTTACACCGAATAAACCGAATACCCAGAACTAGTTAAAAGAACAGAGATAGTATAGATGTATCATGTAGCTATTATAATTTGTTTATACATCTAACATTATTCAACACTTTAACTTTTAATAGGAGGCTGTGTTAGTAATGCCTATAATCAATAACACACATTGTAGACTATCAGATCTGTACTTTAGAACTTTTAGGATTCTATTTGAGATACAAAAAATTCTATAAAGATAAAACATCAAATGTGATAGACTAGTTTCTAGTTTGTGTTAGTGTTGTCCATGTATAAAAAATCATATAGATTCTTTGACCTATAATTAAAAAGAACTATCTGGATAATGCATTTCATATTTTCATATCTATATATTTGCATGTTATTTAAAAAAAAAAAAAAAAAACATGAACACACATGTCTTTATCGAGTTTTGTCTTTGCCTCTACGTAAAAAAAAAAACATGAAGACACACATACTAGATCTTCAAATATTTTAACTATAAATTATTTACACAATATTACAATAAGACTTTTGTCCAACTGAAATTATTGGAGACCAAAACACATCTTATATATACAAATCTATCTTTGTAGTCCCCACAACCAAACACAAAATCTTACAACAAGACTTTATTCAAGCAATTTTGAAGATTTATTTTTATCTTTAGGGTTTATAAGTTTCACATAAGATGCATGCAAACAAAAATTTCTTTACATCTTTATACACTCTCTGGGTTTCACGATTCTTTTACATCTTGAGCCTATACATATTATTTTCAAATACGTACACACCGTAAAATCTCTTTAAATTAATACTCAATAAATTAACAATCATTATAAATTAATAAAACTTTCCGGTATGACTCGGATCAATATAAAAATAGTAGAATTCAATAAGATAATAATTTTTTAAAAACTTGAATATAAAAATATGGTTCCAATCATATCATAAATTAATAATTATAAATTTTAGATATATATATAACTATAAACATATATAATTAAGTCAATTTAGTAAAATATGATTTCATTGTTATTTGTCTTTTTCTTTTTTTATAAAAAAATTGAATCTAGTTGGAATTTATCACAAATTTTATTTTATTACCTCAAACATTTCTAATTTTATTTTCTCAATTTATATCTAAAAGTTATGAATAATTGTTTTTATATGTGTAACTAATTTATCTCAACTTTTTTTATCAAAATCAAAGACAGAAAGCACAATTGTTTATAAACTCTGAAATTTTGAGTATAAATCATCACCCAAATTGTGATCAGTGGTCTCTAAAAATTTCTTTTTAAATTTAAAAAAAATATTATTAATTGAAAGATATTTTATAAATTAATAAACATTAATTTATATTATAAATTGATAAATATTAATTTATACTAATTCATTAATTTATAAATAAATTAATATTATAATAAATTAATAAAATATCAAATCCCAGCACTATTAATTTATATAGTTTTTATTGTACTAATAACGTAACCTACGACTACAGTTACATGATCTAATTAGCAATAATAGACGTGTATATTTGTAGATAGAATTGTATTATTATACATTATAATATTGTGATACCACATTAATATCCACCTATGTCATTGTTAATGTGACGTGCCTTGTAATAATTCTTCACAAGGTCTTAAAAAAACTTATATGCTTACAATAATTGATTAATGGATAAGTTATTTATAATCAATAAATAAAATATTTTTTTAACATTATTTGAGCAATTAATACTATCCACATATAATAACACAAAGTTTAATGAAAGAAAAAAAACAAAATCATATAGTATATATATATACACATAAGACATTAATCATTTATCATTCCATAAATAATAATAGTTACAAAAAATGTATATTTTGACAATTATCTCAAAAACAAATAAATTAATTAATTAAATGCGATTGAGTCATCGTCAAGAACTCATTGATGCAGAAAGAAATCACTTGCCTTTAATTTGTACATAGGATTCAGAAAAATAAATAAATTATGATGTGAATCTCACCATCTGAGAATAAAGACTTGTTTTTTTGAATCGAATGAGTCAATGGAGGTGGTCCAAAGCTTCTTCTTCTGTATTCTTCTTCTTCTTTGATTTTGTTTTGTAATGTTATGGTTCTTTATTATTGGTTAAACACAGAGATCAAGAAGCTCTTTGACATTTGGAGAACAAATTTGTGCAGTCTTCATACCTTTTATTGCCATTTGTGATCTTCTCTTCTCTACCATTGGACAATGCTTTGATTTCAGAAGCTCATCACCTCGAACATGTCAACACATGGATCTGATTCGTCTTGCTCATGAATCTCGATGTTTGTTCTACTCTCTTTTTCATTATTATTACACAGTTCTGAATCAATGTGTTGAGTGAGTTTAGTATAAGTTAAAGTTTGCTACTTTATAGTTTCAGTTAATGAAATTGAAGCTTTATATGAACTATTCAAGAAGTTGAGCTGTTCAATTATTGATGATGGCTTGATTCACAAGGTCTGTTTTTTTATAACGTTAATGAATCATCATCTTGTATATATGTGATCTTGAACCTCATAAGTGATCTCATTCATTGGTTATTGAAATTTCTTGTTACTAGGAAGAGCTTAGACTGGCATTGTTCCAAGCTCCTTATGGTGAGAACTTGTTTCTTGATAGGGTGAGTAGTCTCTTCACGAAATAGCTTCTCATGGTTTCTTAGACTTAGCTGAGATGTGAAAGTTATGACTTTGAAGGTTTTTGATTTGTTTGATGAAAAGAAGAATGGAGTTATTGAGTTTGAAGAATTCATTCATGCACTTAGTGTCTTTCATCCTTATGCACCAATCGAGGAGAAGATCGATTGTAAGAATTCAATCATATATCATCATTGATGAGTCTCAAGCTTATGTTGTTAATATCTGGCAGTTGCATTTAGGCTCTATGATCTAAGACAAACCGGATTTATTGAACGAGAAGAGGTATATAACTCTGCTAACATAGCAAGTTCCTACTGTATCTTGAGGTTAATAATAATAAGTTAAAAGTTGCTATTAACATGTTAGGTGAGACAAATGGTGGTTGCTATACTAAAGGAATCTGATATGATACTATCTGATGAACTTCTAACATTGATTATTGATAAAGTGAGTATTTGATAGATTCCTCTTCCTTAGTTATGATACATACTTTTGGTAACTTCAGTTTGTTTTTGGTAGACATTTTCTGATGCAGATTCTGATAAAGATGGTAAAATTAGTAAAGAGGAGTGGAAGGTGTATGTGCTTAAGCATCCCACCTTGTTGAAGAACATGACTCTTCCTTACCTTAAGTACCAAAGACTAACTCTTTCATTTAAGATAATGAATCAACAGATCTATTTGTACTTGAATCTAATTCATTGTTTCTTTTGTTGTTTGATATTTTTGAAGAGATGTGACAACAGCTTTCCCAAGTTTTATATTCAACACTGAAGTTGAAGACTGATGCGGAACCATTGTCCACCTGAAATCCTTGTAGTCTTTATTAGCTACGTTTTGATGAGTGTGCATTGTAGACAGTTCCATTGAGATTAGTGAAGTATTAGTGAAGTATCTTGTCTTGAACCAACCAATGGTTTACACTTTACAGCCATACCGAGCCAGCAGTGTAACCATGTTCATACGGGATAGATAAGCAGAACAAACTGGTTTGGTCATTTGTGAAATATATAATGTGTTGATGAATTCGAAATGAAATTAACAGAGTAAGAGATAGAAAGAGTATAATGAGATAGCTATGAACAGAGTATGAAAGAAAAGAGGGAATGGTGAGAGAGTAAGAGACAACACATAGGTAGAGGACAGAGCTGTGTAATCATCAAGCAGAAACTGCAGCTGCGACTTGTTCTTCCTCTGGGAGAAGAGTGCAAACTAGTTTCCTGTCTCCATACACATTGTCCACACGACCTGGTTCCACATTTCAATCAGTTGTTGCTTATTAGAATTTGGAACCAAAATAAACAAATGTAGAAGCTATATTGGGTGGTCTGATACCTGTTGTGGGCCAGAACTTAGCGGAGCGGAGCCATGGGGCAGGGAAAGCAGCGTATTCTCGGGAATATGGTTTTGTCCATGTGTCTGCCATTAGCAATGATGGAGGATGTGGAGCTCCCTGAAAAACAAACAAACAAGCTCCATATATGAATCTCAACTTCTTCAAACAATAGATGAGATGAGTCTTTGTTCTATGGTTACCTTGAGAACGTTGTTCTGGACATCCACATTTCCTTTCTCTATCTGTGCAATTTCTTCCCTGATAGAGATGAGAGCATCACAGAACCTGTCTAACTCAGCCTGCAAACATTTGATTATTAGTTCATCAAGTTGATACATTAAGAGATGAAGTCAGTGAGAGATTTGAATATGTATATATGTATACCTTGCTTTCACTCTCGGTTGGCTCAATCATAAGAGTTCCAGGGACAGGCCAAGACATTGTGGGTCCATGGAATCCATAGTCCATTAGCCTTTTCGCTACATCCTCTGGTTCTACACCAGCAGTGTTCTATAAACCCATGTTTGAATCAGTTCATGATAAGCATTTCCAAAACAGTTTCCTTAATTGCAATTTCATAACATTTTAATACCTTGAAGCCTCTCAAGTCTATGATGAATTCATGTGCTACTGTTCCGTTAACACCACGGAAGAGAACTGGGTAGTGTTTCTGTAAAAACAAATAAGGAAAATTGAACTTTCTTCATTCTCAAAAGATGAACAGGTGAAAAGAAGACAGAGGTTCTACTACCTCTAGACGCTTTGCCATGTAATTGGCATTTAAAATTGCAATCTTTGAGGCATCAGTGAGTCCACCAGATCCCATCATGGCAATGTAAGTGTAAGATATTGGCAATATAAGCGCAGATCCCCACGGTGCAGCTGAGATTGTACCAAACGGTGTTGTCTTCTCTGGTTGCGGGATACCACCAGTAGGTATCTTTATACATGGCAATGGAGGAAACAAAACAATGTAATTACACCACCAATCACCAAGAAACATAAAAGTGTTGAAGGATCAATGACTAACCACAGGGTGAGAAGGAAGAAATGGTGCCAAATGTTTCTTCACACCAATGGGACCCATACCAGGACCACCACCTCCATGAGGAATACAGAAGGTCTTGTGGAGATTGAGATGGCACACATCCGCTCCAATAAAACCAGGGCTTGTCAAACCAACCTACATGAACGTTCTTACAAAATTAGACAAACC
The DNA here is from genome assembly GCA_000411055.1 of Leavenworthia alabamica. Classification (NCBI taxonomy): domain Eukaryota; kingdom Viridiplantae; phylum Streptophyta; class Magnoliopsida; order Brassicales; family Brassicaceae; genus Leavenworthia; species Leavenworthia alabamica. The sequence goes on from KE157894.1 coordinate 42,394, forward strand.
ACAAGATTCCTGTTTTTTGCTGTTTTATTATGATCTTTCACCTGTGCATTCATGTTGGCACCATCCATGTACACTTGACCTCCATTCTCGTGTATTATGTTGCAAATCTCGTCGATGCCCTCCTCATAGACTCCATGAGTTGAAGGGTATGTAACCATAAGAGCGGCTAAGTTTTCTTTGTTGTCTACTGCAGCTTTTCTAACCTCCTCGATGTTGATATTTCCCTTAGCATCAGTTCCAACCGTAATAATTTTCATCCCACACATAGCAGCACTTGCAGGGTTTGTTCCATGTGCAGAGACAGGGATGATACACACATTTCGGTGATGATCTCCTCTTGACTGAATAATGCATTCATTCATTCACTTTTCAGTTTACCCATTTGAAAGAAACAGGTAAGGTAAATATTTATATCAAAATTTAGGATATAAGCTTTTACCAAGTGATATGCACGGATCACCATAAGCCCGGCATACTCACCAGCAGCACCAGCATTAGGTTGCAATGAGAAAGAGTCAAACCCAGTGATTGTACATAAGAGGTCACCCAAATTGTCAAACATTTCCTACATAAATGTTGACAAAACATCAGTTCATTGTTCAGTTTTATAGATCAAACCTCAGGTGAATGAAGATAGTGACTCACCTGGTAACCTTGTGCTTGTTCAACAGGAGCAAAAGGGTGAATGTCGGTAAAACTTGGCCATGTGACTGGCATCATTTCAGTTGTTGCATTTAATTTCATTGTACAAGATCCCAATGGAATCATGCTGTGGCACAGTGATAGATCTTTAGACTGTAACTTGTGGATGTACCTGAGCAACTCGTGCTCTGTGTGGTACCTGATCACATTGTTAAAAAGGAAAATAAAGATGAGATATTGATAATCCACAAGCCATAGACACATTAAAGATTCAGAGAAGAAAATAATACATGTTGAAGATTGGGTGAGTAAGATAAGGGCTCTCTCTTGCTAGGCTAGAAGGAATAGAATTCTGAACCTCGGGTGCTAGAGATTCAGCCGTGAATTGAACCTGAAGTGGATTGGGAGATAATCAAATTTCATGAAAGGAGTCCAGAACTGATAGGTAAACAACAAAAAGAAAATGAACAACACTCACAGGCTTGCCAGAAGCAAAAACTTTGAAAAGTTTATCGACATCATCCAAGGTGGTTGTTTCGTCAAAAGAAGCAGTAATCTGAAAGACGTTGAATAATCATATTCAAATATACAAATCTGTAAGCTAAAATACAACTAGGAACCTTTTGAAGGCCAAAGCAAAGAAGACTCACAGTGTTTGAGTCCACAACACGCAGATTAATTTCGTTTTTGGAAGCTGTGTCAGCAATTGCATGCGCATCCGAACACTTAATTTTTACAGTGTCAAAGAATGGAAGTTCTTGCACTTCTGCAACTCCAAGCTTTTTCAACCCTAAGGAAAATATGCCGGCAAGACCATGAACACGTTGGGCAATAGATTTTAGACCTGTAGGTCCATGGTAAACAGCATACATGGCAGCCATATTGGCAAGCAACGCCTGCAAGAAAAGAAGCATTGCACAAATGGTTAAAAAAAGGAAAAGATGAAGAAGAAGACTTCACCAACATATCATCTAATTATAAGAGCGGATACTACGATAGTAAGAAATTATTACTTGAGCAGTACAGATGTTGCTAGTGGCTTTGTCTCTCCTTATATGTTGTTCTCTAGTCTGCATCGCCATACGAAGAGCTGGCTTCCCTGAAGAATCAACACTAACACCAATAATCCTCCCTGGCATCATTCTCTTATACTCTTGTGAAGTAGCTAAGAACGCAGCATGAGGACCACCATAACCCATTGGAACACCAAACCTTTGAGCCGAACCAACCACAATATCAGCACCAAATTCCCCAGGGGGTTTCAACACAGTCAAAGCCAGCAAATCCGTAGCCATGACAACCTTAACACCATTAGCATGAGCATTCTTAACAAACTCAGCATAATCCAAGACTTCACCTTCAGTTCCAGGATACTGAACAAGAACCCCACAAACATCACCAGAACTATAATCTATATCTTTAAGATCAGCAGTAACAACTTTCAAATCAAACCCATCAGCTCTAGTCTTACAAACATCAATAGTCTGAGGATGACAGTTACTAGCAATAACAAAGGTCTTCTTTTTACCCTTTTGAATGTTGTTACACATCGCCATTGCCTCCGCAGCCGCAGTCCCTTCATCTAGAAGCGATGCATTAGACATAGGAAGTCCAGTGAGATCAGTAATCATGGTCTGGAAATTAAGCAACGATTCAAGACGACCTTGAGAGATCTCAGCTTGATAAGGAGTGTATTGAGTGTACCAAGCTGGATTCTCCATAATATTACGGAGAATCACAGTAGGAACATGAGTGTTGTAGTAACCCATCCCAATAAAGGATTTGAAAACTTTGTTCTTTGAAGCTAAATCAACCATATGTTGAATCATTTGGCTCTCGGTTAAACCACCGTCAAATTTAGAGAACTTCATCGAATCTAATCTAATAGATTTAGGAACCGTAGCGTCGATAAGGGAATCAAGATGATCAAAGCCACAGTATTTAGCCATATGGCTTTGCTCTTCAGGTGTTGCTGAGTTATGACGACGAGGGAAAGTATCACCAGGTTTAAGAGCCTCGACGGAGATCGAACGCGTCTGCTTCCCGAATACAGTGTGATTGACAGATCCATGCCTCGAGAGAAACGATGAAAGAGAAGAGACATACATCACCGGAGCTTGAGGAATACCAACATGAGGAGTTTCAACGTTACGGTGTCGTTTCGTATCGTTAACGAGACGTCTAACGATTCCTCTGTAAGCGAGTCTTCTTGCACGCTCCATGTTGAAATCGGGAAATGGGTTTCACTCGAGGGAAGGTGTAGGTGAGGAAAGATGATAACTTTTTTAGTTTTTCGCCATGAATGGAGGTGGTGGAAGGAGGAAGGCTCTTTAGAGATAGAAATGTAATATATCATCTTTATATATTACTATTTTTTGTTTATATATTAATATTTTTTTGGCATATTTATCATAAAAAATTATTTATGTAAATATTTAAAAATCTTCAAATTTTGTGGTGAAGGCTGGGATGGGGTTGGTGAAAAGTATATATTATACAACAATTTGTACTGATTCCACATGTATTAGCATCTAATTAGTAATATGATATTGTGATAAATTAATTTTTATTATTCGTTTTGTGATTAAATTAGATCTCTAAACAATTTTGTTTGTTTATAGTATTTGACTATTTTCTCCAAACATTTTTCTACAACAATGTATAATTTTAAAAATAATATTTAGTGTAATTTGCTTGCAAACTTTAGTTATAATATTCCATAAATAAGCCTAGCTAATTGTGAAGTTTTTAAATTAATATTAACATTTCCAAATAAAAATAATTTAAATATTATGTTACTGTGTTTGGTGTAGCTAAAATATTTTTTATAAATCTTTTCTATTTTTGTTAAAACAAAAAAGTTATAAAGTAATGCTGAGTCAGGAGATAAAAATTGAGAGGAAGGGAACTGAAGTAGAAGAGATTAGGATTCAGTGGACAAAAATGTATATTACCTTTATCAAAAAAAAAATCTAAAAAATAGCAACAAAATAAAAATATATATGGCAAAGATGTTATAATTATTTTGGTTCACATGAAAATAAAAAATATGGTAAATTACTAGGTGGCAGAATTTGTTTCACATAAAGTTTATCTCCAAAAATAAAAATTTAAATATTGAGTTTAGTCTTTTAAATTTATTCATCATTCATGGGAACCATCGTCATCCAAATATTTCAGCAGAAAATGAAATATTTTCGTTTTCGACCTTCAAATAAAGATAAAATCTTGTTGGAAATGTTTATTTATAAATCATACTAATTGTTTTTAAGCACTTTGTTAAATGAACTTTAATGTGGTGTATTTGATATAGTACCTAGAATCGGCCTTGGAATTTGAAGGTCACAACTAAATTAAAAAAAAAAAAAGCATACAAAAAATATATATTAATATAAGAAAGAAAAGCATCTCATTGAAGAAAATATAACATTTAGAAAATACACTAGCATTATAACCCAAGATTAATTATCATCAATATTTTATGCCAAGAAAATATTAATTTATATTTTTAATTAGAATTTTTTTTAAAATTTTTAAAATTATTTACATTGAAAGAGAGTGAAGATTAAAATCAAAAGTAAATAGTACAAAGAAACAAAACAAAAAGAAAATATGTATAACACAAAGATTAGAGAGGATCAAAGTTCACCATTAAAAAAAAATTATTTTTAAATCTTACAAAAAATATAATATACACATTTAATAAATAAAAAATTTATTAACAAATTAAATTTTGAATTATTTAAAAAGAAAAATATACAGTTTTAAAAATTGTTAAGATTTGAAAAAAATACACAAAATAAATACCAAGAAAAGAAAATATAGTAAATATTAGTATATTTGTTTAGAAACATAAATAAATAAGACATTTTTTGAAGATTCTGGTTCTTTAAAATTAAGAAAAACTAATTAACTATAATATATTTTATGATAATAAAATAAATTTTTATCAAAAATGAGTAAAAATATATTTGTCAATCAGACAATACAACAATTTTTTTTAATTATTTGTGATTTATTATAATTAGATTATGGTCGCTATATAACTGAATTTATGTATTATATAAAAAGAATATTAATCAGCAGACTACGTCAAAATTTGTAACTTACGTTGCAGGTTACAAGTTGATGATTGTTTTTATCTTATTTTTTTATAATTTTTCTGTTTAAAAATATATGTTAGTTAAATTATTATTAAATAACAAAATAATTTTTAAAAGAAAATGGATCCTCTGGCCCAATAAGGGAAGAGTAAAAGAGAAATCGTCCGGCAAATTTGTTGAGATCATCTCGAGGTTGAGAACTAAGGCCGGACCCGACCTGTCTATCAAAGCCTCAAAACCAATGTACCTAAAAAAGCCGTTCGGACGATGTAGGCCTGTAATAGATTTGGAGATTACTTACATTACTTTTGGACAAACAGATCGGGTTGTTTGGATCAGATCGGCAAAATCTGAAATAGATCCGATTCGTATTAATCGGATAAGTTAATAAGTTCATCGGTACAATTTTATTTTAATTCGGATTTTAGATCGGTTTAAAATAATCAGTTTATTCGGGTTGTTCGAATTATTCGGATTAAAATTTAATTTTTGAAGTAAAATTATATTATTTTAATAGAATAAATCGATTAAAAAAAAAATTTGATCCGATTAATCCGAAATTTTTTTTGCCCGATTAAACTTTGATCTGATCCGATTAAACCTTGATTCGAACCGATTAATTCGAGATATTTTTCTGGTTTATTTGGTATATTTTAAAATTTTCAAACAATCCGATTACCGAATAACCCGATCCGTTTAACCCGATTAATCTTAATGACCAAGACTAACATACATAACTAAAAAAGCGTTTTAGGTGTTATGTCATCATCATCATTTTTTTTTTTTTTAACTAGTAAAAAAATTATCACTCTTATAGAGTTTAACAAAATATCAAGAATATATTTAAAAAATACATGTAAAATAGAGAGCTTAACCGCTCGCTTTGATGAATGCCTCCTACATCGAATTAAGCTATGCTTTCGCTGTTTACGAGAGATTGTAACTAAGCCGGACCACCGATTGCTAAATATGACTGAACACGTCCATTTTGTGTAACACTTCTAGCGATGTGTGTAGCGACCATATTTGCCGATGCAGAAGATAGAGAGAAATTACACGAATGGAACTGTAAACGCAACTTGTTTATAGGGAGAAACGCAACTTGTCATCATCATCATTTGATTAGTGTTTTAACACTCTTGAATTTTTAGAGCATATTTAGAAGTATGGATTGTAAATTTTAATCAAATCTATATAAGAAACATATTCATAACAAGTTACTTGTCGCCGATACTTGGGATCAATCCATCTGGTTAAAGATTTAAATAAGCAAAACTTATTGGATGTATTGGGTAGTGGTGTTGGTGGGGCCATCGCCTGCAAATTTTATATTATCAATGTATTTTCCAAATACGAAGGAAAACTTTGGGTTCAAATTTCAAGGAATGGAGTGACTTTTGTAATTATAAAATAAATTGTAAATGATCCAAAATGTTTCGTGTTTTCACAAAAAATTTCTCCTTTCTAAACACAAAACTATATAGTAAAAAATTGAAATACAGTAAATAGAAGTAAAAATAATAAAATAAAACGTATGATATGTAATACAACAAATGATCAAATAATTCTCCATAGTTAATATACTATTCGATTTAACTACAAATAGTAGTATTAAAAGCGAGAGGCTTTTGTGGTGGAGGCACTGAGATTTAATCTGTATTTATTGCAAATATTACTATCATTAAACATTTATTGGAGATATTGTTGGTTATGATTGATGAGATCATACTCACCATCACTATTCATCAACTTGCCTATTAAAAATATTGTACTAGCCCTCGGCGTTCGGGTATTCGGTTCGGTTGCTCGGTTCTTTGGTTCTTCGGTTTTAGGGATATAGGAACCATTCGGGTATTTTAGAAAATCGGTTCCGGTTCGGTTCGGTTTTTCTTNTCTAAAGTATCTAATGATGATATTTTTTAAAAAAAATTTGATATATTATATTTTGAAAAAATTAATATATATATTTACGGATTTGATTTTAACATTTTTGATAAAACATAGATAAACATCTATTGATAATAATTTTATTATTTATGTATTTTTTTTTTATAAGAACATTATCATTTCATTCAAAAATATTTTTGGATAAAAAGTCATTCAAAATTTTGTTAATACAGAAAATAAATAAAAGTATAAAAAATCAATCAAGAAAAAAATATAACATAAAATTTACTTTTCATCTTCATCTTTATCTTATGACTTAAAAGTTTTACTTTTTATCTTTATCATATGACTTATAACATTTTATCTATGATGCTCTGTGTGTGCTAGAGAAATAAATAATCAAAATTTAGAGAATTTTTATTGATGCTAAGGTTTTTTTTGTTTCAGATCAGATTTTTGAAAATTATGTTATATTGCTGAATCGGTTTCTAGATATTTTTCAAAAATTGCATGGTGAAGAAGTAAGAGATTTCATTTGTATAATTTATTTAAAAGGAAAAAGAGAAAGAAAAATAATTATTAAATTGGTGTTTTAAAAATATATCGTGGAATTGTTGGAGAAAAAAAAAGAGAAGTGGAAGAAGTGGACGTAATGGAAGAAAAAAAATTAACAAAAAGAGTATTAGGTTTTTTTTTTACTTTTTCAAAATTTTTAACTAATTAATTATAATAAATAATATTAAAATATTTATGTATGTAAAATTTATTGAGAAAAATTGTAAGCATGACACATCAGCAAAAGGAGAAACCTGTATTTTTTGCTTTAAGTTACTGTTGATGTAGTAAAATTATCTAGTATAGTATATTTATCTTAAAAATAATTATATCATTGTATCATATGTGTAAGTATATTTTTAAAAGATCAAATATAAGATTAATGAAAAAAGAAGTAAGAAGAAGAGGGAGATAAAGTTGTAGACGTACACGTTTGTATAATGTCATGAGATTA
>KE157894.1:50193-62863 GCA_000411055.1 Leavenworthia alabamica
TAAATTTTAGAAACAAAAATAATTATCAAAAATTTGTGAGAGCGACACCTAAGCAAATGCTGATGTGTCGAAAGGATAAAGCATCAGTTACTTGTTCTATTTCCTTGTCAATTAGTAAAAATAGATATATATATATATATATATAAACCTAGATAAAACTTTTCTTAAAACTAAGAAACAAGTTTTTAAAACTCTTAAATAAATTTTAAAAATTCTTAAATAAAAACTGGGTCTTAAGAATAGTTTTTTAACATACATTTATCAATATAGTTTATATTTTTTAATGTTAAATTTTTTTTTTGTAAGTTATTTCAATGCAGATGCTGTAACTCCAAAAAAAAAAGGAAGTTTTTTTATCTTTGAAAGAAAAAACAATAGTTGTGAGGAGTATAAAAGGAGGATTGTTTTTGGAGATGACACTTAGGTGGGGTTATTCAATTTGATATTTTAATAGATTTAGATGTATTGTTAAACTATAATAAAATCATGTGTTATTCAATTATGTATTTAATAAAATACAATAAAAAAACAAGTGTTATTCAATATTGATTGTATTTAGTTACATTTAGATTTTAATGTATTTTTTCTCTAAAACATGAACAATCAAAATACCATCATTTTAAGTAGTATTTCAAAATTGTTGGGCTAAGCTTGAAGGCCGACTAAGGGGGTGTTATTGGATTAGGATTTAAAATGATTGTATTGTATTTTAGTTTAAGAAATATTTCAAAATACTATATAAAATGATGATATTTTGATTACTCATGTTTTAGAAAAAGAATACAAAAAATACATTGAAATCCAAATGTAAATAGCTTAAATCAATATTGAATAACACTTGATTTTAATGTATTTTGAAATAAATAATCAAACGTTTAATCCAATAACAATGTATTTTATTGTATTTTTCTAAATACATAATTAAATAACATATGATTTGATTGTATTTTAAAAATACGATAAAATTTATTAAAATACAAAATTGAATAATCCCACCTAAAAAACAAACCACAAACCGAGTTATGGTTTATAAGAGACTAACCGAGATATAGATTAGCTCAAGATGATTCAGCAAATATTCAAGAAACATAAATATAAATATGAAGTTTTCTATTTAAGCTCAAGAAGATTCAGCAAATCTTCGACTATATAATATGCCATCGTGTATATATATTTAATCTGCAATACCAATAATTAAAAAATTAGAGAATATAGATTTGAATAGTAAATTAACGTGACGCCGAAAGCTCGGAGACCTTACAAATAATGGTAGAATCTTCTCCCTTCATTTCTCTAGCTACTTTATTTTAATAAAGAAATAAAGATGCAAATTAACATTTGAAATAAAGATGCAAATTAACATTTGAAATCAACAATACAAACATATTCATGTCATCATCAAATTATACTATAAAAGATGTATAGATTACCAAAGAATTAATTACTCAAAATTCTGATTGTATTACCACAACTCATAAGAACTAACCACGACAATTAGTACTAAAGTAAAAAATAATCTAGCATTTTACCAATAAACTTATGGTTGGGATCTCTATTACATAGATTATATATATACTTTAGTTGTCCTAATCAATCCGATTCATAATGAGCTTGATGGATTAAATACTTTAATAAGAGATATAGAACAAAAAATGAAGAAGCATAATATATAAAATTTACTACGTACTTATACATCTTTAGTTATTCATAATTCATTTTCTACATATCTTATCAGAATTAGCCTTTCATGAGCCGCTGAAGAACGAAACCCTAGGTTTTTTTGTCTTTTGATACTACAGAAACCTATTAAAGAGCTCCAATTTGGACAAGCTTAGGAACAAGTTGACCACTTAAGTGAAGAGCCACAAGTGACTCGAGACCTCCGACGTACTCACGGCCAATGAAAACCGCTGGCGGAGGAACAACGACGGAGTATTCTTCGTCAAGAACCGTTGGGATAGAGGAAACCTCGTGATCATCGAGCTCGATGACGGTGGGGATTACACCGATCGTTGTAAGAAGTCTTTTTATGACGTGGCACATGCAACATGAAGATCTACTGAAGATGATCACTGGATGCTCGGATATCAACCGTCGGATCTTGGCTTCCGTTGGTTCCTCTTCGTCGATGGAGAGAGATGTGGATGAAGTTTGGGAAGGAGGAGTAAGGTTTAACTGAACGACGAAACGTTCTAAACCTACTTCTTGGATCCTAGCAGTAACTAGAGACAGAGATAGAGAAACGTAAAGAGCTTTTTTTTAAGAAGGAAGATGAGATTTTATATTTGTATATATAGAAAGCATCAAAAAAATAATTTTAAAAACAATAAAAAGGAATCGTAATAAAATATATAAGAAATATAATATAACCAATAAAATAAAAATATAATTATTGGGGAAAGGAGAAGAAGGGAGTGGTGTATGTGGTTGCTTACATCACAAAGTACTGTCTCATCACTCATGTGATGTAGTAACTATACATGCATATAGAACTTAATTTATTATAAATATATCTATTTTTTTAAAATTCACTATCCAAAAATCAGTTATTTTAATATGTAGATTTAGATATCCAAACTGATCTGGATCGTAGGAGTACAGTTGATGGTAACCCTAGCTATGAGGTTCGCTTTGTTTGGTTTATCGAAAATCGAATCGAATTAAATATGTTTTAGATTATTCAGATTTAGGTGAATATACCGATCAGAATATTTTTATTTCTAATTCGGTTTTCGATTCGGTTTGGTTCGGTTTGAGTTAATATTTGGTTAACTGAATAATTAAAAAAATCATATTTCGGTTCAGGTTAATCGGATTGTTTAATGTAAATTAACCCGAATAAACTGAACAAACCAAACCGAAAGATAATTTTTAAATTTATTCGGTTTATTTGAATTAATCGGATGAATTCGAAAGTATTTTTGTAATTAAAAACCAAAGCGAATAAATCAAAAACAAAACCGAACAAATCGATATTTTTTAAAAATTTTACTTCATAACTAATTTTAAAAATTAGAACAAACCAAAAAAATTGAACCGTTTAAACCGCGTAAACCGAACACCATGGCTAGTTAATGGTGTTATCTTCAACTTTGTGTCTGCCACATGTGCTGACGTAAGCCCATCTTTATTTTTAATTTACAAAAGTGATATTCATCGAGTTTTTTTTTAAATGTTCACAAGGGATCATGACGTATTATTTTTATATTGGTCTCACCTAAAACATTATGTCCTAAGATTTGATTTGTAAGATTCTATTTCCATCTATATTCCAATAAAAACCATAACGAATCTTTGTCAATGATTCGATATAAATGTTAGTGCGTTACGAAAGATTTGTATAAATAGACAGTTGCTTTTATACCTACCCACAGAGTCCTTAGTTCACTTCTCCCTAACTGGCTAAATTAATTTCCTTGTGTTATAAAATAAATTAAATGCACATAAAATAAGAAACCATTTAATGTTTTAGCTTTCCAAGCTAAAATATCAAATATTATTCACTTAAATTGTCTCTAATTTTTTTATAAAATATATAACTGAATAATATATAGTATTATTCTAAAACATTAGAGTTTTATAATTTAAACACATGTCTATGGGCCAGAATGATTAAATGTATGATAATGAACTGGGCTTTATTTGTATATTGGGCCTCTTGCTTTGCCTATCATCTGAGAGCCATCTCAGAAAAAGAAGAAAGAAGACAAGGACACACTCTCTTTCCATCCAATCATATCTGAAAATAATAACCACGCGCATCTTTAAGCGCGTAATTATTTGTTTCTTACATCCCTAACAATAAGGAGCTTATCAAATAATCTTTGGGGCCCAATAATCTTCTCTCCCATAGAGAAAGCCCCATTTTGGATAAAGAATGGACACGTGTCATTTAGAAGTTAGATGCTGAGGGTAAAATAGTAAAATCGTATATACTTTACTTCATCATCTCTTCTCTATAAGAATTTCCAGAGTGGGATAAGAGAAGTGCTATTAATATACAACAAAGGAAGAAGAAGACTGTTGAGAGGAGATGGAGAGTATACAAGTGAAAGAGAAAGGTACGGCAGATGAGATTCTAGGATCGAGTTTGACTATGGAGAAAGTGGCGGCAGCGAAGCAGTACATCGAGAATCACTATAGAGTTCAGAGTAAGAACATTCAGGAGAGGAAAGAGAGGTACTAATCGTCTTTAACTCTCTCTATATCTTTCGTTCATTATGATAGATTTGAGATTTGGATTTGTTTTTATTTGATTTCGAGACTTTGTTTAGGGAGGGCAAAATTAGTTGTTTGAGCTTTGATTCGTCTCTTAAATGTCCTTCGAATTGTTTAGTTTCTCTTTGACGTTAATTATGCTTGTTACTTCCTTGTGCTGCGATGAAAAATAGCTCCGGAGTGGTGCTCAACACCAACTTTATGGCTGCTGTGCTGACTTCTCCATATATTTTTGTATCTTTTATCAACATGTTTGGTTATGTTAAGAACTCATCCGTGCCTGATCTTTCGTTTAGCTTCAACATTAATATTGTAATTTATGTATTACTCTATTATAGCACCATAAAGATGTGTGTGTTTGTGTAACCAACATTTTTCTATTTCTTATAGACGATGGATCTTAGAAAGAAAGTTAGCTTCTTCTGGAGTGCCAAAAGAGGAGCAAATCAACATGATTAAAGATCTGGAGAGAAAAGAGACTGAGTTTATGAGGCTTAAAAGGAACAAGATAAGTGTCGATGACTTTGAGCTTTTGACAATTATTGGAAGAGGTGCTTATGGTGAGGTTTGTACAACATAATACTGTCTCTTCCTTTTAAAAGACATTCTTGCTGCTCTACCTTAAAACAACTTAACTGGAAGAGTTTTTCTTTTTGGATATTTCTAATCTTACAAATAACTTAATCTAACTTACAGGTTCGTGTATGTCGAGAGAAAAAATCTGGAAATATTTTTGCTATGAAGAAGTTAAAGAAATCAGAAATGGTCAGGAAAGGACAGGTAAATCACGTTAACAATTGAAATAACGGAACACTCTCTTTGCTATTATTGTCCTGAGAGCTTAAAGTTGATCTTCTATCTGCTTGTCAGCTTATCTTGTAGTTCTGCTTCACTCTGGTGCATGTGTGTTTCTCGAACTTCTTCTGTGAATCTCATAACAGTATGTAGCTAAGTTAAGCATATTGGCCCTCATGTGCCAAGTTTCTATAAGTTCAGTCCGGACCTCCAATGCATGGCTTGATTTGAAGATGTAGGCATATGAAAACATATGAACCAATACTCATGCTTATTATACTTTCCTCTCTCTTATGCAGTTAAAACTGACTTCTTATTTATAGTTTTCTCTGAGTTTACTTGCCTTGTCTTTTTCTCTATCAAGTATCTGACTAAATTTTTACATTTTGTAGGTGGAACATGTCAGGTCAGAGAGAAACTTGCTGGCTGAGATTGAAAGCCATTATATAGTGAAACTCTACTATTCATTTCAGGATGCTGAATATCTATATCTGATTATGGATTATCTCCCTGGTGGTGATATGATGACCTTGCTCATAAGGAAGGATATATTACAGGAAGATGTCGCCAGATTTTATATTGCTCAAAGTGTCCTGGCCATTGAGTCCATACACAGAAACAACTATATTCATAGGTGACTTTTAGAAATACATAACATGTATGCTTCTGGTTTTAATACTGAAATTTAGGTACATTTTGATTGATCTCCTTTCTTTTGACATTTTGCAGGGATATCAAACCTGACAACCTTCTTTTGGACAAAGATGGGCACATGAAACTCACGGATTTTGGACTCTGTAAGCCTCTGGATTGTATGAATTTACCTTCAATTCAGGAGAATACGGCCACCGAGGATGAAAGTATGGATGTTGATGGATGTTTTCCCGACACTGATAACAAGAGACGTTGGTGCAGTCCTCAGGAACAACTTCAGCACTGGCAGATGAATCGCAGAAAACTAGTATGTTGCTCTTTTGTAGTCTTATCTCTATTTCTCTCATTCTTAGACCAATCGAAATGGGGAATAGTGAAAAGTAAACATGATACTGTTCATATTGGTCAAGAACATTTTTCAAACTTTGATCATATCTACTACCTTTTTATTAATCTGTGTGAGAAGTTGGCAACAATTGATGAAAGTGATGGTTCCTTTTCTTGAAGGCATTTTCGACTGTGGGAACACCTGATTATATTGCTCCTGAAGTTTTGCTGAAGAAAGGATATGGCATGGAATGTGATTGGTAAGTTGTTTTGTCTGGAACTTATCATTTTCAGAATGAGCCATAACCAATGGTATATTCATCTTTTGTTGACAAAATATTTCGTCTTCATTTCACCATTTTTAACCTCCTGAGCTGGTGTTTATTTACTTTTAAAATTTTGTCTCTTAGGTGGTCGTTAGGTGCAATTATGTATGAAATGCTTGTCGGGTATCCTCCTTTTTATGCCGAGCAGCCTCCTATGACTTGCAGAAAGGTATTAAAGCTTGCTGTTATGTTTACCACCCCAGTCAGTTTGCTCTGAGTAAACTTTTAATCAGTTAAGCTTAAAGAATATGATTGGCTTCCTATTTAATTGAATAAAAAAATTAGCTATGAATGAATGAAATAAAATCTTTTTATCTATGAAAGTTCAAGACTCAATTAGGAGAGTGTTCAATTCTATTAAAAAATTTGGAGTGATCAGATGTAAAATTATATGAAAGGCAATAGTTAGGCCAGTTTAGGCGTGTCCGAGTTAGCAAAATGTTCAAATTTCATGCCAGTCTTTTCATATATATATTAGACAATTTGCGTTCATTTGCGGGTTAAAACCCATTTATTTAGAAGATTCAATGACACGTTCATGATGCTTTAATTCCTTCTGCTAGATCGTCAATTGGAAATATTATTTGAGATTTCCGGAGAATGCCAAGTTGTCATCGGAGGCAAAAGATCTTATCTGCAGGTTGCTGTGCAATGTTGAGAATAGGCTTGGCACTGGAGGAGGAGCCCAGCAAATAAAGGTAATGATGTTCAATGAGAAGATTTAGTAGTACTTGTGATAAGCTTTTGTCATTTTTTTTATTAACTTGTATCTTTATTTGCATCAGGATCATCCTTGGTTCAAGGATGTTTTGTGGGAAAAGCTCTATGAAATGGAGGCTGCTTACAAACCAGAAGTGAATGATGAGCTAGATACCCAAAATTTTATGAAGTTTGATGAAGTACGCTCGTAAATTCTCTCTTTTTAATTTATCACTGTTTAGAAATGCTATCTGCAAAAATAGTCTTCCCTCATATTAGTTTAAGAGCTATCACAAGTTAAACCGGTATTAAGGCTCGACAATAAGTACTAGTTCTCCTCCAGATAATATCCATTAGTTTATAATATCCGGCAGATAATGAACTGGTTTATAATATGCTACTAATCACATTATGTGAATCAATCCGTTACCTCGGAATTTGTTTGTCAAGTTAGGACTGATGAAGCCATAAAGATCAACCAGTGGATCGATTTAGGATCTTAATTGGCAACAGAATAATAATTGTGAGTACTTTTTTGTGTCATATATGAAACTAACTAAACTTGTTGATATTATTATTATATCAGGTGGATTCTCCTGCACCTGAAAGAACTAAATCAAGCCCTTCCAGGAAGGTTTGTGATTATTTATATTAGTGTATACGTTTATTTGCCAGGATATGTGATATTTCAAACTGTAGTAATATTGCTTTTGTAGTGATATATAGTAGCTGTTTTTTAATGAATATTATTGTCTGAAGTAAACCTATTTTTCTTTAGATGTCTCACTTTTGGATGATATTTCTTTGTTTTTTTTTTATTTTGTGCAGATGGTTAAGGATCTAAGTTTTGTTGGCTACACATACAAGAATTTTGACGCTCTAAAAGGATTACGTCAATCACTTGGTACATGCACATTACCCTACTATTATTAAATCATTATCAACCTCGAACCTTTACTCGTGCATTTTCCTAGACGATTAGTAGTGTCTAATAATACGTTTTAAGTAAATGAGATGTAAGATGTAAGTAAATTAGGGAGAATCTGACTCTTTTTTTTTTCCAACTCTGCAGAGATGGCAAGAACTATGTCTCTAGATCGATCAACAGGTAAGTTTTGTTTCATATTCATCGAAACCATTTCACATGTTCAGATCAAAAAATCTCTTCCACAGATATGGCTTAACTATGATCTCATACATTCATGTTAATAAAAGTTGAAAAGTTAACACATATATGTCTGTAGCTGAGGTGATGCCTGTGGAGCGAATCAGCGGAGAAACAACAGAAGCGCAGATGGTAGTATCATCGATGGATGATCCAATGATGATGTGAAATTAACCAAACAAGTAATAAAAAACAAAAAAAAGATGCATGAACAATGTTAATATTTGCTGATTATTATGTGTATTAAAAGCTGCCCAGGTTGGCCATAGTAGTGTTGCCTTCTCTTGTGGCAGTTTTATTGCAACATTTGTACTCTTTTACCCTTTTTTTTTATATAATTTGACTGTGTATCAATCAAATATCAACTTTTATTTATAAATTTGAAGACCCACCGACAGAGTGAGGACTTTAGATTGTATAAATGAGTTTTCTTGGGAGTCGATTTCTAACCAAACTTGATTACATGAGTTTGATGTGTATCCAACTTATGCACATTTAAATTCAAGGGAGAATACTTCAACATGTACAGCCATAACCCCCTTAGTGATTATAAGTCTATCACCACAATGCTTCCAATGTTTAAATATAGAATACAGTGTTTAACTGTTTTGAGCTTCGAACTAATTCTGACACTTGGACTGTAGAGAGATAAAACTAACCCACAAACAGTTTCAAATATGGATTGTGAGTTGATGTGAGTCAATGCTTAAAAAGTACAATGATGAGGCAAATAAAAGAACATAACAGAAGTAACAGTCTAATCAACCACACAAAAAGAGTACGAAGGTTGTTAGGTTTGTGTCATCACTCAAGCTGACCAAAGAGGCCACAGTACAAACACCAGATGACGATTATATGCAATACTAAAACTCAAGACTTGGATCCATTAACATCCCAAACGCCACACACAACTCAACATATAATTTCTATCTGCTGCAGAAGTTTATCTAACAAAACATTTGGCGCAAAAACCTAATCTTGTAAAAGATTTTGACTACTGAAAACACGCTTCAAACTCGGGCACACTGTTCGGAATTTGGTCATGCTCACCGAGGATATCTATCATCACCAAGACGGTTTTAATTATCCAAACAAAAAAAAGGATTATTTGCTAAGTTTTGATGTTAGAGTAAGCACTCTTTATTATTATTATTACCTTTGGACAGAAACGAAGATCCAATGTCTCTAGTGAGCTGCATCCTGATATAGCAGCTTCAACTCCTGCTTCGTCCATGTTAGACGACTACCAAAGACAAAGGTACCAAAGTGTGTTTAGCGATATCATCAGTATGTATCTGTTTACTAAAAACACAGGAACGAAACTGATATCTATCTAACACATAAACCTATATACTAAGCTTATTTAGCTAGGTTTAAGAAAATCACAACTAGAATATAAACCGACCAGGTTATGGGGTAAAACATACCTGAAGAAAGAGACTAACCAATCTTGGACAGTCAAGCTTCAATACTTCCAGAGAGCAACAATTGCTAGACAATTCATTTTAATTCGAAATAGAGTTAGTAATATTTTAGCGGACGATAAAGAAAACAAGTCAAATAACAAATCGGAAATCCTCATATACCTTAGATTAAGCAAGACCAGGTTGGAACAGGCGAGATCAACCTCCTTTAAATTGACCGATAATGAAAGGTTCAGTGTTGACAAATGGTAAAAACGAGCTGCAGGCGGTATAAACACCTTTCTAATATTGGGGCAACCCACACAGTTGAGGTTTTGCAATAACCGGTTGGCTGTTTCAGCGGGTCTACCATGGGTATTCTCACTAGAATTGTAGACACCGATGTAATTAAACAGCTGTACATTGGTTGAATCCCAATCAAGGTCATGCATATTTATACAGCCGTTCAAGCTCAAATGGGTCAAGTGCGTGCAGCACGCAAGTAGATCATCTATCGCAGTTTGACAGAGAGTTCCATAAGACAAGTCCAAGTCCTCAAGTGCCGGTAAAGCACCTTCTTTGTATAGAGGCTCCAATGATGAGTCAGTGAGATACTTGCACGCTTGTAATTTAAGTACCTAAACAATAAAAATATCAGAGCAAGCCCAAAAGGAATAGGAGGCTAATATACAGAAAATGCACATAATACAATTCAAGATAAAATATATGATCCACTGCTGACATAAAGAGAAAACATCCAGCTTCATACAAGTCATAATGCCTTAATTACCTTCAGTTGAAAACAGGACTTGAAGACAGGCTCCAAATTCAGTAAGAAAGTGTACGATAAATCAAGGACAGTCAAACTTGGGAGTCCGTTCAAGGAAGATAACCCATCAGAGCCAATAGAAGGGCAGGACATTAGCACCAACGACTCAATTAATGGGCAAGAAGCAGTGGTTACAGACAGACAATCATCCCTCAGTTGACTGCAAACGGTAATGGGGAAAATGATTAGCAACACCCTAAAATCGTTAAAGAAAATGGAAAATAACACCCAAAAAGGAACCAAATAATTACCTGCAGAAAGACGCATCTAAAGATGTTAATAGAGGACATATAATGGATGCTTCAGACAGTACACCGCAGCCTTTTAACTCAAGTGACACCATATAAGGTGCCTCGATATTGAGCACACTCAATTTTGGGCATATTCCTAAATTTAGAGACCGCAGCGCGACCTAATAACAATCAGATAGGGAAAAACAGGAAATTCATTAGTCAAAGATAAGTTTGTTATTTGACATGAAAGAAGCAACACTCACAGGCTGGAAGAGTGCAGTTTCAAGATGATCACATCCATCCAAACAGATCTGTTCAATGCGAGGGCACTTCAACTCAAGAGAAGTAACACCACGACAACCAACAAGGGAAATACTTGCTAGTGATGAATTGCAGAACCGCACTGCTGTTAAGCTCTACAAGATGAACACAAATATAACCAGTTAAGCAAGTAACGAGATATGACCATTGCCGAATTTCATCTCAATAAATTATTCACTATCAATTTCATTCGGTTAGCCAATGCAGCATTTAGCTGTAGGACGAAACTGTATCATACCTCACAGTTGTCAAGAATTAACGACTTCAGCATTGGGCATCGACCATCGTCACTAAATATTTCACAAACAGTGTTAGACAATGATTCACAATCAGAGAGATCCACTTCTTGCAAGGAATGGCATTGCAGAACTAATGTTCTCAAATTCTCCTGTTTCTGGAGAGCTAATCGCTGTAACCAAAACAAAGAAATATCAAAGAGTTTATCAAACAGAAAATTAACCAAATGGAACTGCAGTAACTAAGTCATGAAAACTAAGTCATACCTGAAGGGAGTTGGAAGTGATTGTGATATGGCGAAGCGCTTGACAGTTTGAAACAGCAATCGATGAAAGCATGGTGCTTTGCAAGTTCAGATCTGTGAATCTATTAAAAACAGCGAAATGAGGACATTTCAGTGAAAATAATAACACAAGATAAAAGAAAGGCATGAATACTCATCACAATATCTGCAGGCTGAATGGAAACAAATGATGAAAACTATACTTGCGGCAATGGACGAGGCTTATACTCTGCAAACGCGAGAGATGCAAAGATACAGATGTCAACAGATTGCAATTGTCAAGCTCCAATACCTGAAATAAATTATATGTGGTTAAGCCAACTGGAAACAGTGGTCTCTAGTCAAAAGATTCTAAAACACTATGCATGTGTGTGGAAAAAGCAAAGCAATCACAGACCTCCAGCGCAGGACTGTTAGCAATCCAAGTCATAGACACAGATGTTATACCCTCACAGCTATGAAGTTTGAGAACTGTCAACATGGGAAGATGTACTGACTTCAAAAATGAAAGGGCACACAAGTTAGAAAAACGAGAATGAGACAACAAAAGAGGAAGAGGGAAGCATCAGTTAACAGGACCAACCTCAAGAGATATATTGGGGCAGTATGAAGCATTAAGAACATGAAGATTAGCACAAGCCTGGGCTATTTCACGCAAAGTTTCATCACTGACACAGGAACAGTTAGAAACGTCTAGTGACTCTAATTGAGGACACGAAGTAGCTGCTGAACGGATAGCAGTATCCAAAAGCTTATGGCAAGAGGCTATATCAAGAAACTGGAGGAGTGGACAGTCAAGCATCGCCTGTAACATGTAGCTTCTTCTTAATGATAAAGACCTGAGCTGCGGACATCTAAAAGATAGAGAAAAAATAATTAAAAATGATATACACATAAACGAAACGAGAATGAAATGAATTTCATGGAAAACATCTTCACCTAATAGACAAACGAATAACGCGGCACTTCGTAATTTTAAGTTCACGTAGCCTATCATGACTCAAGTTTATTTCCTGAGCACGATTTCCCAAAAAAGCCTCACTTACAGTCACACTTCTTAACATATTACACTCCCCCAATGCCTGGAAAAAGTTTTCACTTATATGACCTTTTCCTATAGTTAAGACCTCAAGATTCCTGAAACAGATGAAAAGGACTACGATAAATATATATATATATA
>KE157894.1:85427-98421 GCA_000411055.1 Leavenworthia alabamica
CCGGCTCCTTTTTCTCCCAAACATAACCAACACCTATCCAAGACAATAAAGAAGAGTTCTAGGAAGAGATTCCTACCTGGTTTCACTTGATTCTGACCTGAATCACCTGGAATCTCCTTTGACTCTTATTTACCCTTTCACTTGGATTCTATCCCAAAACTCACAAAACAACGCATGGATCAGCTTCTAATCTACTCTATATCATCACATATTCATGATTAGAAGCTTACCAACCGTTATTCCCACTCAATTCACCAATTATTTCTCTTTGGTCTGTTCTCCCTTTTCTCTTTTTTTCTCTCTTGTTTTTCCTGACTTTTCACTTTCCTTGAGCTTCAGGGAATTGGGTTCGACCAACCCTTTTATTCCGGCGAGCTCCCTCTTCTTGGGCCAGGCCTAAGGACCAAAATGATCATGTCCCGTCTGGGCCAACCATTCAGGATCATGTTTCCTTCTCCCGTGGTCGATCCGGTACTTTGGGAAGCGGTCCGTTTGAGCCAGGAACTCCTGCCCATCCGGGCTGAGTCCCTAACCTGTCCCAGCTCGTGCCAAAGCTAGCCAGATCGATCCCCAAACTTCCCAACCTATGGCTCGTCCAGGCTCTCAAACCAGCCCGTCCGGGCTTTCACCCCAAGTTAAGGTATCGACTTTCCGTGTCCCGAATCCTTCCCTGATTAATCCTATTCAGAGAACCGATCAATACATCATCTGCACGACTATGAATGTTACAGTAACCGTTCATATTTTTATTGTAACCAGACTGTAACAGTTAACCGTATAAATATATTAGTTATAATTAACAGTAAATTATCAACCTAACTATAATTAACCATAATCGTGTTAAACTTTAGTTAACCGTATGATATAACCATAGTACTATAACTGTAACCATTTTTAAAATAATATATATATATTATATATATTTATAATTAATTATATGGTAAATATTAGATAAAATAAATTATCTAATAGTTACAATATAGGTTAAATATATTTTTGTAAAACAGTGACGAATATTATTTTTTATTTATTAATAAATAAATAATCATATTTAACCGTATATAACGGTAATTGTATATAACCGTTGTAACAGTCATAGTCATGCGGATGACGTATGGATCGATTTTCGAGACAGAATTGATCGGAAAAGGAATTGGGCTGAGGTTAAAATTCAGCCCGATCGGGCTAGATTTTGGCCCGATGGGGCCAGACTCAGAAATGGCCTAGGGCCTAAACCCACTAAGGAAACATTTGGTGTATAAAAAGGGAAGCTCGGTCCAGAGGGAGACCGAGCTAACCCATAGAAAAAGGAAGAGAAAAAGTGAAAGAAAGAGAGAAAAAAGAAAGAAAGAAGAGAAAAGGAGAAAAGAGAGAAGGGAGATGTGGAGGTTAAGGTAAGCTTGTATCTTGTTTCCTGTGATGTTATGAGGTTATTTATAATAGGATTCAAGAGTTGTTGTGTTTAAATCGAACTGAAAACTAAAGAAGGAGCAAGAAGGAGACTCGGAAAGATCTTGTGATTTCAGGTGGAAATCGATCATTTCAGGTAAAAGTTCTTTCTTGAGATCTCTTCCTTATGATGCTAGGAAGATGTGGTTCAAATTTGGTGGAAAAAGGAGCCAAAACGGAAGAGTTATGGATTCAGAAATTTCACTATCGGACTGGCCCGACCAGGCAAGGTCTGGATCGATCGGGCCAAAGGTCGGTAAGGCGATTCCAGAGCTTGGCCATGGTTAGCACGATCGGGCTATGGGTTATCACGATCGGGCTATGGGTTATCACGATCAGGCAAGGTTCCAGAGGCTGGCAGGACGATCAAGCCAGGCTGGCCCGATCAATCCAAAGCCTAATATTTTTTATTTCGGATTTCGATTCTAATGTTCATTCTATGCAGTTATGCAGGAATCGGATTCTCGACACGCGTGATGGATTGAAAGATATTCGACATATAAGGTGAGTGCGAGACCGAGGTTAGCAGGAACCTGGACGGATTTAGGGTAGTCTGGTTTTAGGAACCGTAGCATTCTGGAGATGTTATGTAGGCATGTAGATCGAGGTATTAGGTAGGCACATATATCAAAATATTAAGGGGGCACATATATTATGAGGACATGTATATCGATATATTATGGTGACACATATATCAAGATGATATGTAGGCACGGATATTGAGGTGTCACGTAGATACGGATATCGAGATTGTTGCATATATGTATGTGTTGTTGTTGTGGCGGCGTAGTCGGTGTGTGATCCGGTTACGTCGGGATATTCTTGTGTGTTTCATCATGACTCGGTGATATATAGTTATGCATGCATACGTTGTTGCATTAATGTATCTGAAGATACGTCGTTGGTTACCCGAACCGTCCGGATTCTGTAGTGGAGACGGTAGTCTTGATGAATGCCTCACTCAGTATTATGATATACTGATCACTCTCTTTTGGGTGAAGGTAAAGAGAAATGAGGCTAGCAGCATGGACCCGGGGCTGAAGTGAAGAGATGACATAGGAGTCGTTCCTTGTCGGTTTTATGGTGTATAGTGGTCCATGTCGGGCCTGTATTTGGCTACCGTAGGATGGTATCAGATATATTATATTATGTTATGTTGAATTCCTCTGTGTATTATATATATAGTTGTTTTGCAAATTATATATTTTTAAAAGTTTTTGAAAGACACGTCGAGTACGTAACCACGTGGGGTGGTTGTGTCAATTTGATATCAGAGCGGAGTTGTTTCTAGGACAATCCGCATAGGTAGAGTTGAGTATGTCATCTCTTCAGCCTTGTAGATGGGTTCACGGTAAGAGTGTTGGTTGTTTACTAGCGCCGTGTCCTTTTAATGTTGTTATTATTGTGATGTATTCCGTATTGATTATGATAATCTACTTGTCGTGAAGATTGCGAGTAATACGCGTTCGAATAGAGGTCGAGGCCGAGGTGCTAGGGGTGGTCGTGGAGGCCATGGAGGCAGAGTCCATAGGACAGATGCTGAAGCCGCGTTTAGTACCTCGAGCGATCCTAGAGATTCTGGGTTGCCCGAGGGAGAGGCTCAGTCGGTGGGAGGTGCGGAGCGGCAGGGCTTTCCCACACCGGCTGAGGGAGGACAGATGGGAGCGATGACGGGGTTGCTTACTCAGCTTCTGGAGATGATGCCAGCCGCAGCACCTATTCCCGAACTGGCCCCACCTCAGGCCGCAGCTTCAGAGGCACCTGTTCTGGTAGCTGATCAGAGAGTATGGGATGCGGATACTTCATCATATTTACGGATGATGGAGCACATGCATCGGTTGGGTACCGAGTTCTTTCATGGGGGTGCCAATCCGATCGAGGCGGACGAGTGGAGGTCCAGGTTGGAGTGGAGCTTCCATTCGATACGTTGTCGGGAAGAGTTCCAGGGTTATCTAGCAGTGCATTACCTGGAGGGAGATGCACAATCTTGGTGGTTGGGTGTATTAGCGAGACGCGGTGATGCTGATCTCATGACTCGGGTCGATTTCCGGCGGGAATTTGATGCTAAGTATTTTCCCCAGGAGGCTCGTGATCGTTTAGAGAGCCAGTTTCTGGAGTTGTCCTAGGAGCAGATCGGTTCGAGAGTACGAGGCAGAGTTCAACAGATGAAGCGGTTTGTTGGACATGGTTTTGATGATGAGCAGGCGCAGATACGAAGGTTCTTGAAGGGGATGCAGGCAGACCTCAAGAACCATTGTATCATTCGTGAGTATTCATCAGTGTCCGAGCTCGTGGAGCGAGCAGAACTTCTGGAGGATGTGCTGAGGCAGACTCCGATGGTGACTGTTCTGGTGAGACAGGAGGTGCAGTATAAAACTCAGTCCCGGGGGCAGTCATTGGATCCCAGAAGAGGGAGTCGGACAGGACAGCAGCAGCGGGGCCAGAAGAGGAAGACGGAGGAGACTTCCCAGGCTGGTTCCAGGTTACGTTGTTATCGGTGTGGTGATCGAGGCCATCGGATGACAGAGTGCCCGAGACCTACATCTGTATATTTTCACTGTCACGAGCCAGGGCATATCCGAAAGGATTGTCCCAAGTTGTCGCAGTCTGGATCGAGGTCCAAGACATCAGCTCAGGGGCAGGAGACGACCACATCGATAGTGTACTCTATAGGGTCGGGATTTGGCGAGGCCAGTGGGCGTCGTCTGATTACTGGTTTGTTCTATTTTCATTATAATGTCGTTTATTTTGATTATAGATACTATGAATGTTATTATGTGTATATATATATATATGTGTGTTCATGAATCTTATGGGTAGCCTTATGTAGGGACCTTATGTGTGGCTGGGATTGAGTCGCACGTGTTATTCGACTCTGGAGGGACTCACAGTTTTATGACATCAGAGTGGGTGTTGAGGAGCGGGATCTTGGCAGTTTCAGGAGACCGTTCTGGTATTGTGAGAGTCGCGGGAGGTCGATTATTGAGGATCCAGGACCGTGTTGAGGACGTTTATATCCTTATTGCTGGAGAGTTGATGCCAGCAGATTTATTGATATGTCTCGTGGAGTTGTACGACTTTATTGTGGCCATAGACTGGTTGGGACGTTTCCGAGCTCATCTTGATTTACACAGAGGACGGGTCATTTTCGAGCTAGATAGACAGAGGGTGGTGTATCAGGGTGTGACGCGGGGATGTGAGGCATACGTGGTTACTATATTGATGACGGGTGAGGTTGGCGTGACTTCGGTACGAGATATTGATGTGGTACAGGATTTCGAGGATGTATTTCATCCATTGAGCGATTTGTCACCGTCGAGGTTGGAGCTGTTCACGATCGAGCTCGAGCCCGGGACTACACCGTTGGCTCAAGCTGAGATGGCTGAGCTCAAGAAGCAGTTGGAGGACTTATTGTCCAAGGGGTTTATTCGACCGAGCAGTTCACTGTGGGGCGCACCGGTTCTGTTCATGGAGAAGAAGGATTATAATTTTCGGTTGTGTATTAATTATAGAGGACTGAACCAGGTGACTATTAAGAACAAGTATCTGTTGCCTCGGATTGATGAGTTATTTGATCAGTTGAGGGGCGCTACTTGGTTCTCCAAGATCGATCTGGCTTCAGGGTACCATCAGATACCGATAGCTGAGGACATCCGCAAGACAGCTTTCAGGACTCGGTATGGGCATTATGAGTTTGTGGTTATGCCGTTCAGTTTGACGAATGCACCAGCAGCGTTCATGCGTTTGATGAACTCGGTTTTCCATGAGTATTTGGACGAGTTTGTCATCATTTTTATCGATGATATTCTTGTCTATTCTCGGAGTCCAGAGGAGCATGGTATTCACTTGCGGAAGGTTCTCGAGAGGCTACGTGACCAAAAGCTATCTGCTAGGCTTAGCTAATGTAGCTTCTGGCAGCGAGAGATGGTATTCCTAGGGCATGTGGTGTCTGAGCATGGAGTCTCAGTTGATCCTAAGAAGATACGGTGGTGCAGGCCGGGAGGTCGACTGGCCGAGGGGTTGATCAGAATGCGCGGAAGTTGTAGTCGGGTGGAAGTTTCCTCGGTAGTCGGCTAGCCGGATGCGTGGGTTCGACTATCGCGTGTCGGTAGTCGGGTCGAATGGTCGATACGCGGGTATCGACAGTCGAAGGTTTGTCGGATGTCCGAGATTGATCGATACGCGGGTATCGATTGTCTGGCGACCNGCTTCATTTAATGTTCTCTGCCTTTTCTGTTTTTCCTGTTTTGCCCCTATCTCTTTTAACTCAGAGAATAACAACTATCCTTGTCGTTTTTGTAGGTGCAGCAACACTAACAGACCTGTGTTAAAATTCAACCTGGGCCACTTCATCCAAGACAGATTTCTTCTAGGCTTTAACACAACATGGGCCTTTCACTGTCTTCAACCCAAACTTGGCCCAAACAACTAATCAACTTCACAACCTTTCTTCTTTATGAGGCTGAAGTGACATGAACGCCAGCCAAATATACATCGGCGAAATCACAACCAGCAAGTGATGGTCATACTTTCTTCTGATAACAGGATATATTGCGACAAACAATATCGCCAAAATGAAACAAAAGTTGAAGTTTTTAAATCCGTTTCTTATATAAAATAATGCTCCTTCAGTCCCATAGAGATGGCTTTCTCCACCACCTAGCACATTGTATATCAAGAGATTCAAACCAGAAGATGTCCATCTCTTGTAATAATAGTGATCCACAAGTACTGAGAGTCCCTGGGAAAAACTTACTAGGAGGAAAATAGAGGTGACAGCACCAGAGATAAATGCTTGCCTGAATCTCCTAACCAGAGAGTATAAAAGGCCAAGACAGAAAATGGCCAGCCAAGGATCACACCAACAACAGTAACTGCAACAGCCATGGCATTCTTGTCGAAAAGTAATAAACCAGATGAGAGACTCATGTCGTACGTAGAGAATGAAATAGGGAGAAAGCCTAGCCAATTTCAGGGAAAATGAATTAGTAAGATAGCAGAATAATGCAAAAATAGCTTTAAACTCTATGTTCTATGCTTGAAGGAAAAATGAGAAAGAGATTAAACATATGCAACAAATCAACACTAAACAAAACACTCACTGGTACTAGCAAAGAAGCAGCCACTGGTTAAGCAAAGCATTGCAAGTGCATATGTAGCAAGATGTTTCCCATACTTTCTGGAGAGTGCAATAACCAGGACAGTGTCTGAAACAGCAGAAACCAATCCGAGAAATAGTCTCACTGCGTAGAAAACTCTAACCTATCCATAATATGATAGAAAAAAGTAGATAAGAGATATGCAGTAACATGCCCAATAAGAATAATACATAAGGAAGACTACAAAATATTACCTTTTCATCAATAAACCACCAAGAAGCCGGCCGCCCAACGAGTTCATGGAAAAGAATGTATAAGTAGGAGCGAATAGCAAAGTTAGAACTGCAAAACACAACACATAAAAGCAAATCAATCTCTTGATTATGAACTCAAGATACAATAATATAAAAGTATCTGAATTTAAACAATAATCAAGCTTGGTTTGTTTTTAAAACCCAAGATACACTCTCAAACAAAAATCTGATATACTAAGTATGATTCCAGCGAAATCAACTGAAACACATCCCAACTTAACATTTCTGATTTCAAATGTAATCACCAATACAATTACAACCAGAGCTCAAGTACATAATCTCACTCTAGCTAAATAAGTAGGAATATGACTAATGTGGATTATACAAAAGATGAAAGACAAACCTGTATTCCCAGGTCTGGAAACCTGACTTGTAGAGAAGATAATGGAGAGGCTCCCAGTAATTAAACACTTCATCACAGTCATGAATAATGTTAGAAGTCCCACTCATGAAACGAAGATAGCATAGAGCCATAAATGGCAAAAATCAGCGGAGACCACGATCCTCCGCCTCCCCGCCGTTAGATCGACCGGGCATATCGATCTTCGAGTAGGATTGCGTCGAAGAAGAAGAGCCAGTTAGAAGTGGGCGCCTCTGGCGCGTCGTTAGATCCATCGAGCTTCGAGGATTTAGTAGGAAAATGGGCGTTGTAATGTGAAGATGGACCAACATTGCTTTTGTTGAAACTTATTTAAATTTTAATATTAATTTCTCCAATCTTTCTAATATTAAATTATCACTATATATTTTTCAAACTTAAAACTTTATCATTATCACTGTAATAAGCATTTCCCTTAGAGGGCCATATTTCCGTTATAATAGGCCTCAAGAAATTAGGCCCATTGGGCTGTTTAACAAGGTCCAATTTAAAGACGAGCAGATAGATTCCAGGTCCACCACATCTTTAACTCTCACGACGGAGAAGAAGATACTGCTCCGACTTGATGCCCGAAAGAAAACTTGGTTCAAAATTATGGTTTTCTAATCTGAAGAACTAATCTCCAGATTCATGGATCTAGAACGTTTCCTGCTCAGATTATTAAAACTGGGTAACACAAAAGTAATGGAGAATATGGAATTTGTGGATCACATCAGCAATTCTAAAATGCTTAACCCAGAGAATAGGCAGAGAAATGAAAGCAGTAACTGATAAAATCAAGATAACTGAGCCATGAAGACATTAGCTAAAGAAAGCAATAATCATTAAACTCATCACAAGCATAAACTATTTGAGTATGAGTATAAGATTAATAGGGGTTCATCACAGAGTTGAAAAATATCCAAACACGATATTAGAATCGCGAGATCATCATTTCATTGCTTTATGAATCGAATCTGAAGGTGTTTGATGCAATAAAGCTCCTTCTCCTTGTTGATTCTTCTCTTGTTGTTGTTTCAGATTCGAATTTCTCTCCATCTCACGCCATTTATTGATCGCGAAAGTACACAAAACTGCGAAATTGACGATATTCATGGGAATTTATGGATTTACCCTCTCTCCATAGAAATTGGAAAAAAAATTATAAAAATTAAGAAGGAAGCGAACTTACATCCGGCGCCAACGAAGTAGACCATTCGAAGGACCTTCGGAGCCGGTGGACCTTCTTCCATCATCGTTCTCTTCTGCTTTTCTCCAAAGACGTCGTCGTTTTCTGTAGTTCAGTAGAGGAAATGAGACCTAACTCGACAACATAATGCAACCCGATCCAATTTCACCCGGTTCTGAAGTTATGTTTTTGATTATTTATTTTTTTTATCAAGATGTTTTTGATTTTACATGTTACGTTAAAAACAGATAAAGGGCCGGGCCTGAGCCCAAAGAATACAAACTTGGGCTTGTAGCCTTACTCATAAGTTCGCGAAAGCAGAGATATGAAACACATCTCTCTATGTATTTCTCTAATCTCTACTGACACAATTGGACACATATTGAATCCATTACTCGTTGATGCCTTGGATCATTAAGAAGACTGAAATTATTCTGCTTTATAACTCACGTATAATCTAACCATTATACAAATTATAAATGTCGATAGTGTTACAAAACAAAGACGTAAACGAATAATGGATCATTGGGGTTATAGTTCTCTCTCAACAGAAAAAAGTAAAAAAAAAAAGCCTTCAATTTGAGCAGCAGCCGAGTTTCTTCAGAGCTGAGACATCGTTTTTAACTTCAATTTTCTCGCCTTTTGGGACAGTGCCGTTCCCATCTTCACCAGCTTCTACTTGTTTCTTGCTTGTGATGCGATAAATCTGTGTCAAAACTTCCGCAAATGCGTCTTCAACATTAGTAGCTTCAAGTGCAGATGTTTCCATAAAGCAGAGAGATTCTTGCTCTGCATAAGATTTGCCGTCTTCTGTAGGAACAGCTAGTAAGTGGCGAAGATCAGATTTGTTACCAACGAGCATCACTACAATGTTTGGATCTGTGTGGTTCTTTAGCTCCTTTAACCAGCGGTCTACGTTCTCAAATGTTGCACGGCGGGTTACATCATATACTAGAAGTGCTCCTACAGCTCCACGGTAGTATGCACTAGTAATGGCACGGTACCTGTGAGGAGAATCAAACTGAGTCTTAAGTTCTTAACACTGCGCCAAAAATTGAGCAAAAGTGATCAAGTGATAGGCTTTATAATCATTTGTTATAGAAGAAAATTCTTAAAGGGGCTTATAACATTCATAATCCTAATCCAGGACCAGGCATAATTAGTAAAAGAAATAACCAGAAATGATTTTATCAAGCTGTCAAGGATGTACAAATTGATCTGATATCTAACAATTTTTTGCCAAAAATAGAAATAAACTAAACTGTCAGGTCAAACAATCAATTCAACTTAAACAAGAGAGCAAGTTCTTCTTTGCTTTATATTATATAGTAGAGTTACTGATCCTAGTAATCATTAGCCACAAAGAATCACATGCTCTTGTTAACCCATCCAACTAAGATTCAATCTAAGCAATCATGGTCGTATTGAGTCAATACATTATTAGCAACGTCTATATTCTATCCATCAATGGTGGTCAAATGCAGTCAACCATTTTCAAAAGAGCAATATTTGAGTACAAAAAGTCAACGGAGAGACTCTCTAGTAAAAACCTACTGAACACATTCATTACTCTGAATGCCAAAAAAAAACTAAATACAATCAAAGAAGCTAGTGAATGAATCATACACTAGTCTAGACCAAGAGAAGATCAAATGGGAACTTAAAGACTGGGGGTTTAAAGAGTTCAATTCTGATACAGAACCATGAAATCAAATCAAGTCATACAAACTAATCAAAAGCTAGATCTGTGGAGTGAACCCAAACATGGAAGCAAATGAGCTATGAACTGTTAGAGTGATCTTCGAGACAGTTTGAGATGTACATTCGAGACCAATTCACGCAGAAACAAGCCATTAGAATCAAAGAGAAATAAGTTATCAAACAAGATCTAGCTTACATACACATATCGACAGATCAAACACGAAGAATGAAATGAAGAAACGAGAAAGACGAAAAGCGAACCTCTCCTGACCAGCAGTATCCCAAATCTGAGCTTTAATGACTTTACCATCGACTTTTAAGGTACGAGTGGCGAATTCTACGCCAATGGTGGATTTAGACTCGAGGTTAAACTCGTTTTTGGTGAATCTGGAAAGGAGATTTGATTTCCCAACTCCAGAATCGCCTATAAGAACAACTTTGAAGAGATAGTCATAGTCATCTTCTACTCTGTACCCTGCCATCTCCGCCGTCTCAGGTGATCCCTTCTCCTCACCGATTAATCTGAAAATGTGAGAGAGAGACGCAGTGTGAAGGTGTAAACTGAGATTTGAAATAACGCGAGAAATTAGTGTTAGAATTAACGTGACGGGCGGTGACAGTCTCTGGTTATAATATTAAATCTGGTCCGTTGATCTACTGACTGTAGTAATATCGTTACGGTGTTATAGTTTAACTTTAACCCTTGTTTAATGCCATGTGCCGACGTCTTAAAAGTAACTACCGATGTTGAAAAAAATATGATACAGTGATTAACAAAGGTTTGAACCTACATTAAATATTAAAATAATATTAATTTTTTTGTAGATGTTAAAATCTTATTATAGCGGAACTAAAGAGTAATGACTAAGAACTATCTATGTACGATTCCAAGTTTACCAAATCAACATATCCATGAAATCATAGTGAGCACATGTTCACATAATAAGCTTATGATAAAACTCCTAAGTTTAGTGTTGTTAACCTAGGCTGTGAGAAAGGACTAGCTCACAAGAATTCTTTAGATAAGTTTAGAAACCTCAACGTAACACATACATTGGACTTAACGTATCACCAATCTCTTGCCCAATCTTGTAGATAACATCAAGAACGTATACAGTGACGGATGTATATTTTTTAAAAATAGATTAACAACAAAAAAAAAGACATTTAAACTTAATTTTTATTTCGTGTGCAAATATAGAGTTTACATCATTTTAAAGAGATAAATAAATGTGTTATTTTTTTTTTAATGTTATAGAAAAAATCTTTAATAAGATAACACCAAAATATTTTCTTAGCATAACTCATTTAAAATATCCATTCTTGCTCACTTATGATAGCTATCCTTATCTTAACTGGCTAAGTATAAGCTTGCTTTTCGATTAAGTATTCTTCACAACAACGTAAGGTAGGTGAGCTTTCTTATATATATACAACACTGTATAAAGCAAATCATATAATAACAATTCTCAGATTTTACGCAGTACAATGGGGAAGAGAATCTATGAACCATGGAGACTCATCAAAACACTTTTTATTGTACTTTCTTGTCTTTCATATTCATTTGTTCGTTCAGACTTTAACGAAACAACAAATGTCGATTATATATCGGCTGTGGGAGATCCAGGGATGAGAAATGATAGCTTAAGGGTAGCTATAGAAGCTTGGAACCAATGTAATGAGGTTGGTGAAGAAGCTATGAACATGGGAAGCCCTCGAATGGCAGATTGTTTCGATCTCGACAGCTCTAGCTCGCCCGGTAAAATCTTAATGTTGTTTTGTTCTTATTGATTGTTTCAAAGGCAAATTTCTTAAACCTCAAAGCTGAAACTGTTTAATTGTGTTCTTCAGACAAATTTGAAGTGAAGATAAACCATATAGTTGACGAAACGGACAACAAACTCGGTGTCAGAAATGGAACATACGGAGAAATAAACGCTGGAGACAACGTTGATATCTACGCTGCAAAAAAGGAGATATACTTAGGAAACAAGTGTCAAGTCATGGACGATCCAAATCCATGGCAGTTTTGGATGATAATGCTAAAGAATGGTAACACTGATACATTAGCAGCGTTATGTCCTGAAAATGGCAAAAAAGCAAAACCTTTTCCTCAGACAGGAAAGTTTCCATGTTTTGGAAAAGGTTGTATGAACATGCCAACGATGCATCATGAGTATACAAGGTTTGTGGATAAAGAGGGACATATGAGTGGGAGTTTTTATGGGACTTGGGATTTGGATAGTGACGAGAAAGATCCGGTTGGTAATAATTCGTATTATAAAGTGAAATGGGAGAAGAAGATTGGAGGAAATGAGAGTTGGGTTTTTCATCATTTGTTGAAGACTTCATCTAAGTATCCATGGTTAATGCTTTACTTTAGAGCTGATGCTTCTCAAGGCTTCTCTGGTGGTTATCATTACGAAACTAGAGGGATGATTAAGTCGGTATGATTCTAATCCGGTTTATTAATTTATTCGGTTTGATGTAATTTTTAGTAAACCAATTACTCTGTTTTTAAAATACTCTGTTTTTGTAATCTTTTCATGACGATACAAGACGCTGAAATCGCCGGATTTCAAAGTTAGATTCAAGCTAGAGGTCTTAAAAGGCGGTGGATCAGGAAGCCAATTTTACTTAATGGACATGGGAAGTTGCTGGAAAAATAACGGCAAAGAATGCGACGGAGATGTCACAACCGACGTCACGAGGTACAGCGAGATGATAATTAACCCGGAGGCAACCGCAGTTTGTAACCGCAACCGCCTAGGTGCTTGTCCACCATACCACACGTTTGCAAATGGAACTAAAATTCACAGGACAGACACAGAGAAGTTCCCTTACGATGCGTATCACTATCACTGCATTCCCGGAAACGCGCGTT
>KE157894.1:101311-147662 GCA_000411055.1 Leavenworthia alabamica
ACAAATTTATATAGTCAAACTTAGGATATTTTGGATTTTTTTGGGTATGTTGATTCTTTCGCTTATTTTGATTACAAATTTATATAGCCAAATTTAAGATATTTTAAAATTTTCAGATATTTTTGCTTATTTTAGTTATTTATATATAAAAAATATCGAAACCAAAATGAATCCGAACAATTTTTTAAAATATTTTCGAATCTTCATTAAATACACGGAACCAAAGAACCGAACCGAAGAAAAACCGAACTGAACCAAACCGGAACCGATTTTCTAAAATACCCGAATGGTTCCTATATCCCTAGAACCGAAAAACCGAGGAACCGAACCGAAACAGAACCGAATATCCGAGTCCATGATGGACTCTTTTTACACCTCTCTGTATTTGTGAAACGGACACTCATCTGGAAATACTCGCTAGTCCTTGGTCGAGTTTTTTTTAGAGAGTTCTTCTCATGTGGGTTTGTGTCTCGTCCACCCAAATAAAATCAACAAAACATAATAAATTCGATTCACTCATACCACACACTTATAGATTTTCTTGTACTTTTTTATTTTATTGTTCCACACTCAATCTCTCTTTCGTCAGCCAAAAAAAAAAGAAACTGAACTTTCTGTAGTTTTTACTACTGTGTTCAAAACCGAAGATTCTATTTGGACTCTCAGTTTTCAAAGCTTATTTACTGTGTCCTTGTGGATTTTGTCTGAGGAAATGATGATGTCATGTCGGAATATAGACTTGGGCGCGAGTGTTCTTGATCTGATGCCATGTGGGTGTTCTTGTAGCTCTTCTTCCACAAATCGTCGATTTTTATCAGTAAACTATTCGAATAACGTTTCTAGGATTGGTGGCAGAAGCTATGGTAGAAATTTGGGGTTTCTCCGGCGAGATTTGGGAAGTTGCAGAGCGGTTCCGGCTAAACCCAAAGAGACTTCTTTGGTCAATGGTAACAATTCTTTCCAGATTTTCTTAAAACACTCTGATTTTGGTTGTTTCATTGATTGAGATGATTGGATTTTGAGGTTTGTTTGGTTTAAATGATTGGTCTTTGAGTATAAAGGACACTCGTAGAGAAATTGATTTGTAATCATATTACAGTAAAGTTCTGAGTTTTAAAATATGTTTACTATGCAGAACATATCTCATGATACAGAATCTTATAATTACTATTTCTAGTTTTTTAATGATAAGATCTTTCAGTTTTTTAAGCTCTTGTTGAGTCTGGAGTTAAATTCTAATTAGGCCTCATGAATATAATGATACTTGTGTAGGTATTGGTCAAGATAAAACAGTGATGCTCAATCTAAGGCAAGAGTTACAAAAGCCAATATCTTTGGAAAATGTGTTTGAGATAGTAGCTGATGATTTGCAGAGTTTGAATGACAATCTTTTATCGGTTAGTATCTCAGGCAACTTCTCATTCTCCTCTCTCAAACTATGGTAATGCTTCTAATGTAAAGTTAGTTACTCTTGCTTTATAGATTGTTGGTGCAGAAAATCCGGTTTTGATATCCGCGGCTGAGCAAATTTTCAGTGCTGGTGGCAAGAGGATGAGACCGGGTTTGGTATTCCTTGTGTCACGAGCCACAGCAAAATTAGCAGGCCTTAAGTAATCTATATAACAACTTTGACTCAAAAGTTGCGTTATAGTCTTTTGATGGTTTGTAATTGATCTTTGATGCAGGGAACTTACTATAGAACATCGACGTTTAGCTGAGATTATTGAGTTGATTCACACAGCAAGTTTGATACATGACGATGTGTTAGATGAAAGTGATATGCGAAGAGGTTTTACAAATGTTTCATTCTTCTGATCATAATTTACATTTTTTTCTCTGCAAAGCTTTTTCAAGCTTTGTTTTGTGTGTGTGTTGTTAGGAAAAGAAACAGTTCATGAGCTTTTTGGAACAAGAGTTGCTGTATTAGCAGGAGATTTCATGTTTGCTCAAGCATCATGGTACTTAGCAAATCTTGAAAACCTCCAAGTCATTAAACTCATAAGTCAGGTAATAAAAGATTTCGCAAGTGGTGAGATAAAGCAAGCATCGAGTTTATTCGATTGTGATGTTAAGCTTGATGACTACTTACTAAAGAGTTATTACAAGACAGCTTCATTAGTAGCTGCAAGTACCAAAGGAGCTGCAATATTCAGTAATGTCGAAAGCGAGGTCGCAGAGCAAATGTATCAGTTTGGGAAGAATCTTGGTTTATCTTTTCAAGTAGTTGATGACATTTTAGACTTTACTCAATCTACAGAACAGTTAGGGAAGCCTGCAGCTAATGATTTAGCTAAAGGTAACATAACAGCGCCAGTGATCTTTGCGTTAGAGAATGAGCCGAGGCTAAGAGAGATCATTGAGTCTGAGTTTTGTGAGTTAGGGTCGCTTGAAGAAGCAACTGAGATGGTTAGGAATCGTGGTGGGATCAAGAGAGCTCAAGAGTTGGCTAAGGAGAAAGCTGAGTTAGCGTTAAAGAATCTGAATTGTCTTCCTAGGAATGGTTTTAAATTGGCTCTTGAAGATATAGTTATGTTTAATCTTGAAAGGATTGATTAGTTTCAATGAGTATTTGGCGGAAGAAACTGTGAAACTCTTTAATGTCTGTCACAAAGGTGAAGTGACGTGATGACGTCACGTGAGCCCGTGAGGGTTGCAAAATATTAACACGTGAGAGTAATAATTAATATATGGGCTCTGGTTTACAGATAAATGGCCCTCCTTAATTTTAAAGCCCAATGGGTTAATATTTCTCTCGTCTCCGATATGCGACGTCGGCGATTTGCAGTCAACATCCGAAAACCTCAAATTGTTCGATTTGTTTCCTCTCAGGTAGTTTGGGAAAGATTCGTAGAGTTTTGAATATATTATTCTCCATGGACGAGTATCAAGAGATGGAGAGATTCATCATGGATAATGACTATGAAGGAGGTCGTTGGGAGCGTGACGAGATCGTATACGAGAAGAGGAAGGAGAAGCGGAAACAAACAAAAAATGCCGCTACTTATGGAACATTCGCTGGGAGCGATTCGGATTCCGATGAGTCTAGCGGCAGTGGAGGTCGAAGGAAGAGGCGTAAGGATCTTCACTTCAGTTTCTTTCTTATAATTTAGCAATTAAAAGTTAAATTGATAATTTTAAAAAATCATAAAATATTTAAAAATAAAGTAGTTTAATGATAACTATTTTAAAAATCATAACAAATTTGGACGTAAAACAAAAAATTTAGTTCTTTTAAATACCACTAATTTAAA
Organism: Leavenworthia alabamica; assembly: GCA_000411055.1. Lineage (NCBI taxonomy): Eukaryota > Viridiplantae > Streptophyta > Magnoliopsida > Brassicales > Brassicaceae > Leavenworthia > Leavenworthia alabamica. Next base: position 104,563 of record KE157894.1, read on the forward strand.
TTTAATTTCTATAAATATCATTAAAATTGATTTAAAATAAAATTATCATTTAATAACTCAATTAAATTAAAAATTAAATTATATTTTTAAAAAATTACACAAAATTTAAACATTAAACATTAAACCCAACCACTAAATACTCAACCCAAACAATAAAAAATTAAATCCAAACAATAAAAAACTAAACTCAACTACTAAATATTAAATCGTAACATTATAATTTTAATAAAAAATGATATTTCTGTCTAATTAAAAATAATAATGTAATTTTGTCCAATAAATTATAAATGATGGTATACGAAAAAATTACTCAAACAAAAATGTATAAGTCGTAGATTATTTTTAGCAATAGTTTCCTAATGTTTTTGTTTATTTTTAAAAACTAATTTAATAATTAATTAGTTTTAAGTGGAGAAAGTTTATTTAAACGTTTCATTACAATGGGATAAAGCCTAAAGGAGACTCAAAAGTCAAAAAGCTTCAACATTTTTTCAAAGGGTGTGTTCGTTCTTATTCCACGTGCAAATAAAAGAGGGATTTTACTTTTCAACTGAGTAGTTTAAGTTTCAGGTTGAAGTATTGAACCATTCACTCCACTGATCATTCATATATATATTCGATCGTAAGAGCATAAAATACGATAAAACTAACTCGATCTGTTTTGACATCCGCATTGGAAAACGGATTTGATTATAGCTTCAGTTTAATCTGGTTAATTGAAACGCAAGCAGGAACTTAGCTTTTATAAAAGAAATATGATATATTTTATTATAACCGAATTTATATTAAACTAAACAAATTAAACAAGACTTGAAATCATATAAAATATATGTAAAATCATACAATAAAAACGTGGTTCGAAACGCATTTAGGTGAGATTGAGTTTATTTTTAACAAACTTGCCATTTTAGCACGTGAGATTATTTGCTGAATAGTATCAGCTCCTTATTAGGTGTTAACAAAATGAATAATGTTATTATTTAAATTCATATAAATTATGATTAATAATATTATAATTTAATTTATATTATAAATTAAATTAAATTCACATCAAACAACTGTTGCAGCTGGGGTAACATTGCGAGATATCATGTATCAAGTGGACACGTATTATTGGTTCGGTCATTTGTCACGTTACAGTTAAAAAGTATTTAATATTTAATATTATGGTTATGGTAGTTTAGTATTTAATATTATGGTTATGGTAGTTGTTTGGTCAAACTTGGTCGCCGCCCTTCACTGGAAAAAAACTATCTACCCAGGAACAGAGTATTAATAGAAAAAAAACGATGATATCTCCTTCCGAATCAATATATTTGTCAACGATACATTAAATTATTAATTCTTTTTTTTTGTAATATTACTTTTTATTAATAATATTATTTTACAACATGTTTTTGATTGGCAAATAAAACTAATGTCTAGATCCTAAGCATGCTACGTGGGAACTCATAAACTAAAGAAACACATGTTTCATGGTTTCTCTATAAAATCCCCTGAGAACCCCAAACACTTATCATCATCCATCATTCTAATATTAACTAACCGGATCTGAAAAAAATGACGGATGAAGTAATTCTTCTTGATTACTGGCCAAGTATGTTTGGGATGAGGACAAAGATAGCTTTGGGAGAGAAAGGAGTAGTGTATGAGTATAGGGAAACAAATCCATGGGTTAAGACTCCTTTGCTCATTGAGATGAACCCTATTCACAAGAAGATTCCTATTCTCATTCACAATGGTAAACCGATTTGTGAATCTATAATTCAACTAGAGTATATAGATGAGGTTTGGTCTCATACAAACTCATTTCTTCCCACTGATCCTTACGAGAAAGCTACAGCTAGATTTTGGGCTGATTTTATCGACAAAAAGGTAATAATAATAATTAAGGTCGGTCTAACATTTTATATGTTTTAGATAAATTTTTTTAGTCTAAAATATGCCAAAACTAGATTTTAGGTCTAAAATATATTTTTAAATTTATAAAACACACAATTTTAATTTTAAAAAAAATCAAACAAAAATTAGTGTATACAAAAATATAAAATATTAAGAGTTTGAATTTAATTTATACCACTAAATTATTAAAAAAAGCTAAAGAAAACATTTATTTTTTAGACCGGACATGCTTTTACTAAATAACGTCAGTTCAACCGTATTAGATTTTTTAGACAAATTTTTTGTCAATAATATGCAAAAAAAAAATTAAGTTAAAATATATTTTTAAATCTGAAAATACAATCTTAATTTATAAAAAATAAAAGAAATTGTTTTATAAAAAATATATATATTTTTTTAAATTTGAATTTAAACTTTGCCACTAAATTACAAAAAAATAACTAAAAATACGTTTAAACTATTGGATGACCTAAACTAACGTCGTAAGATATGCTATCTATTTTTTTTAATAAAAATAACTAAAAATACGTTTAAACTATTGGATGACCTAAACTAACGTAGTAAGATATGCTATCTATTTTTTTAATAATATTTGATAATTTTTTTGTTTTGGTTTAGTTCTATGACCCGGCATGGAAGATATGGGGAACAAAGGGTGAAGAACAAGTTGTAGCAAAGAAGGAATTGTTGGAACATTTGAAGACACTTGAAACAGAGCTTGGTGACAAACTTTACTATGGTGGTGAAATATTCGGATTCCTAGATATTGCACTAATGGGATATTACAGCTGGTTTAAGGCTATGGAGAAATTTGGTGAATTCAGTTTCGAATTAGAGTTTCCAAAACTGATTCAGTGGGGTAAGAGGTGTGTGGAGAGAAAGAGTATGGTTAAGGCATTGGCTGATTCTGATAAGATTATTGAGTATGCTCATGTCATGAGGAAGAAGTTTGGAGTTGAGTAGATGTGTTTGGTCTTGCTGATAAAAACATGGTTGTGTACTAAGAAGACTGTTATGATGATGATGTTGTGTTGTGTGTGTTTTTAGTTTGTTCTATTTCCGTTATAGTTTATGAAAGCATGATAATTGATAACCGTAATAAAATAAATGTTTTTATTAATAACGGAGTAACGGGTAACGAACGACCATGCGCTCAATTTGGACAAACCGGAGGGTTTGTAATAAAATTAAACTAAACCGAAATATAGAGAAAAATAACAAAATCAACAAAATCGTTGAACATTTATATATAGCTCATATGTAGCCACGTTGCCCATCATGCAGAGCTTCTCGGGTCGTTATATTATTTTTTAATGGGCTTAAATATTGGGCCCAGTATCATAATTAGAGGACCAAAATTTTCCAGGTATTTATTAAATAACATCGTGTGTATGGCTTTTAATTTTACTTTATTTTTGTAAAATTGGCCTTATCGGAAATCCATGAAAATTAGAAGGAAGCAGAGCCACACCCACACAAGCTCATTTTATCTTCTTCCTTCACTCTATCTTCTTCCTCTCTTCGCCTCTCTCTCTTTCTCACCAGCTTTCTAAATTGTTCACCGATTCTCAACTCATCTTTGATACTTTTGGATTTGATTAGTCGATAACTCCAATTTCTGGGTTGAGTTTATTTGGATTATGTTCTCTTTTTAATATTCTGCGATATTGGAATGAGATAAAGTCTCTGATGTTGTGAAATTTTGATTGCTTTGTTTTTGTTTGTTATTTGGGTTTATTGTGATGCCGTCGATGCTTGTTCTCGTCGGCACAATGCCGTCGTTGGCTTCACTGGTTAGTCTAGGTGGTGCTAGTGCAAGTGTTTCCGGAACCAGTTCATCGGAGGCATCGTATGCATTAGTTAAGAGGGTTTCTTTGTCAAGGAGAAGCGTTAAGGGGACTAAGAAATGGCTCTGTAGATATTCTGTTTCGTCTTCTTCAATTACTACTACTACTACTGCTGACTTCATTGGTGAGCAAAACAACAACTCTGTTTCTATAGATTCTTCTAACTCTTTTAGAGGGAGTCAAGATGGGGATGATAGTGAGATTGTGCTGAAGCAGACTCCTAAACCTTTGTTGAAACCTCCTGTGCCAAGGGTTGAAAGAGGTTTGGGGGTGAATACTTCTCCGTGGAGTAAGGAATTATCTAACGGGAGTAAGTTTGATGGAGAAGAAGAAAGGAATAAGGCTATTGAATCTCTTGGTGAAGTGTTAGATAAAGCTGAGAGGTTGGAAATTCCAAAACCAGGTAGCAGAGAAGGTGGTGAGCCTGTTAAACCTTCACAGCCTAGTGCCAACAGTAGTAACTCGAAAAATGGGAGCTATGCAAGTGCTGGAGGGACAAAGAAGACAAAAACTATGAAGAGTGTTTGGCGTAAGGGCGATGCTGTTGCAGCTGTGCAAAAAGTTGTTAAGGAATCACCTAAAATTGATAATAGAGGAATGCAGGTCAAACCAGCATCGAGAGAGGAAGAGGTTAATGCCAAAGCAGGCACTCAATTGGCACCACCTCAGCCACCTTTGAGACCTCAGCCACCAGTAAGACCTCAACCAATGTTACAAGGGAAGCCCATGGTAGCTCAACCACCTATAAAGAAACCCATCTTAAAAGATCTTGGTATGGCATCAAAACCTCCAGTTTCTGAAGAGGTTGATTCTAGCATAAAAAGTAAAGAAAGGAAGCCTATTTTGGTTGACAAATTTGCTACCAAGAAAAAAGGTGTTGATCCTGTGGTCTCTCAGGCTGTATTAGCTCCTACTAAGCCTGGAAAGGGTCCTCCCTCTAACAAGTTCAGAGTTGAGCACCGTAATAAGAAAAATGCATCAGCTAGTCCAAGACGAAGAATCGTTGCTGAAGATGACGGTGACGAAGATACATCCGATCTAAATGTCTCCAGATCAGGTAGAAAAGGGAGAAAATGGAGTAAAGCTAGTAGGAAGGCTGCAAGACTCCAGGCTGCAAAAGACGCAGCACCTGTTAAAGCTGAAATCTTAGAGGTTGAGGAAGAAGGTATGTCCATCGAAGATTTGGCTTACAACCTTGCCATTGGTGAAGGTGACATCCTTGGGTACCTATATTCAAAAGGGATAAGACCTGATGGTGTGCAGACCTTGGACCGCGAGATGGTTAAGATGATTTGTAGAGATTACGATGTTGAGGTCCTTGATGCTGGTTCAGTTAAAGTAGAAGAGATGGCAAAGAAAAGAGAAATTTTTGATGAAGAAGACTTGGACAAGTTAGAAGACAGACCTCCTGTCATAACGATAATGGGTCATGTGGATCATGGAAAAGTAAGGACAGTTTCCACTACTTTTTTTTGTTTCTTATGTCCTTCTCGCCCTTAAAAGATAAGTAGAGTCTAATTCTCGTAGCAGCATGTTTTAACTAACGCATTTGCTATATATTTTGCAGACCACTCTTCTGGACCATATCAGAAAAAGCAAGGTATGTATAATTTTAGCTATCCAACATAACTGTGGGTTGCCTTTTATTTATCCTGAAATTTCAATGTGGTTGCTTCAGTTCTTTATTAGTTCTAAAGTATGGCTAATTGCAATCATAGGATTTTAGATTTCTGCTTTTTTTTTGAAATATTATTTCCGTTTGTTTACTTGCTTATTACCATGGTTATTGCTAAATAGCGTTTTAAGCTAATCTCTCTTCTCTGGATATCTGCAGGTTGCTGCTTCAGAAGCTGGGGGAATTACACAAGGAATTGGTGCATATAAGGTGTCAGTGCCTGTTGATGGAAAATTGCAGTCTTGCGTTTTCCTTGATACTCCTGGACATGAGGTAGATCCTATTTCTTGCAATTGCAATGGAATCTTTGTATGTTCATTTCTAATACTGAATTTTCATTCATTATGCTTCCCGAGTCTTGTACCATGTTACTTGACTATCTCACATCTATTGCTAGGCATTCCACAATTTTGCTCATCTGACTTTTATGTGCTCGTCTAGGCATTCGGTGCAATGAGAGCTCGCGGAGCACGAGTCACTGACATCGCAATCATTGTGGTTGCCGCTGATGATGGAATTCGTCCTCAAACAAATGAAGCAATAGCTCACGCAAAGGCTGCTGCAGTACCTATAATCATCGCTATAAATAAGGTATTAAGTTCATGTATCACCTGAAGTTTTCTATCTATGAGTTGAGAAAGATTGTCACCCGGACTCAGAGTACTGCTTTATTATTCTTATTTACATTGTTTAGGTGTAAATTTCTCTCAATCTGATTTCTTTTCTGTTTCAGATAGATAAAGAAGGAGCTAGTCCAGAGAGAGTGATGCAAGAGCTTTCATCAATTGGATTGATGCCTGAAGATTGGGGTGGTGATGTTCCAATGGTTCAGGTTGGAATACATACTTTTATCTCATATATGTGTTTCAGTGTCCATATGTTCCATGGGGTCTCATACCAAGCTCTATATTTGTCTTTGACAGATCAGTGCATTGAAAGGGGAGAATATCGATGATTTGTTGGAAACCGTCATGCTTGTTGCAGAGGTTAGTTTGTTAGTCATGCCATGATAACAAGTTTTCTTGATTTTTCTGTTACTCTTTTTTCATTGATGCATAATGAAGCTTGATTTGACGGATTGTCCAATTTCATTAATTTGGTTTTCTTGGAGTTTATTTCTTTTAGTTTTGCTTTCTTCTTGAAGTACTATAGTGGCTACGAAATGACTTATATATACTTGCTCCAAAATGGTCCCTAAAATCTTGCTTTAAGGATGGCTATAGACTAACAACGCTTACAGCTGGGCTTCATATCATTTTTTTCCTCCAGCTTTCTTCTTTTGCTTCTCATTACCCTGTTATTGTGGGCTGACTGTATTTTGGTTGTTTCAGCTGCAAGAGTTAAAAGCAAATCCACACAGAAATGCCAGGGGTATTGTTATCGAGGCTGGGCTTGATAAAGCAAAAGGACCATTTGCGACATTCATTGTTCAGAAGGGCACTTTGAAAAGAGGGGATGTTGTTGTTTGCGGAGAAGCTTTCGGAAAGGTATATCCTAAATTTAATTTTCTCCTCAAGCTACATAGTACAGATAATATAGAATGGCTAGGAACTTACCTACCTTGGTCTTGCTCTGTTTCTGCATTTAGGTACGAGCTTTATTTGATCACAGCGGGGAACGAGTTGATGAAGCTGGACCCTCCATACCTGTACAGGTTTGTAGTTTCATAATCTACCTAACTTGAACGTGTTGCACACACACTAATGGAAATACTTTAGGTTCTTGGTGGAGAATTTTGATTATGTGTTCTTATGTATGGATTGATTTAGATATCTAATTTGAGGATCTAAATTACATTTGCAGGTGATTGGTTTAAATAATGTGCCCATTGCTGGGGACGAATTTGAGATTGTCTCTTCACTTGATGTGGCGCGTGAGATGGCAGAGGCACGTGCAGTATCACTACGAGATGAAAGAATATCTGCAAAGGCTGGGGATGGAAAGGTCACGCTTTCCTCCTTAGCTTCTGCTGTTTCAGCGAAAAAGATGTCAGGCTTAGACTTGCATCAGCTTAATATTATCTTGAAGGTCGATGTACAGGTAAATAGTCATTTTGGTTTCATCTATACTCATTACCTTAAACATTCTGGTTTCCTCGGTCTCTTCTTATTCATTCTGATGCAAATCATCAATGTGACTACTAGGGATCCATTGAAGCTGTCAGACAAGCTCTACAAGTTCTCCCTCAGGAGAATGTCTCCTTGAAATTCTTGCTACAAGCAACAGGGGACGTGAGCAACAGTGATGTTGATCTAGCTTCAGCAAGTGAAGCCATCATTTTTGGATTTAATGTCAAAGCATCTGGTTCTGTTAAGAAAGATGCAGAAAACAAAGGTGTAGAAATCCGACTATATAGAGTTATCTATGAGCTTATTGACGATGTCCGAAACGCAATGGAAGGACTTCTTGAGTCTGTTGAGGTTAGCATTTTTTTATTTAGCAATTCTGAATCATCATGCCTCTTTAGAGTTACACATTATGGGTTGATATAACAGCTGGACTCGTTTTTTTGGTTGAATAATTGAATTACCTGAAAAGTAAATCTCTGTTTCATGTCATGGATTAGCACAAAACATATGTTTTAGTCTCACTTCTTGACCCTTTTGGAGATTTGAAAACTGAAGATTCTTGTGGTTATTGATAGGAACAAATCCCGATTGGCTCAGCAGAAGTTCGGGCTACTTTCAGCAGTGGAAGTGGTCGTGTGGCTGGATGTATGGTGAATGAAGGCAAATTTGTCAAAGATTGTGGCATCAGGGTTGTCCGGAAGGGTAGAACTATTCACGTCGGTGTCCTTGATTCTCTCAAACGAGTTAAAGAAAACGTGAAAGAGGTAAATTTTCAAGTTACATCTTACACATTAAGAACATGGAAGGAGAAGTAAAAGCATCCTGACTTTTAGACTTGAACTTAGTCAATATAAACCTTTTTCTATGTTTATAATGTTTAGGTGAGTGCTGGACTAGAATGTGGTATAGGTATGGATGACTATGACGATTGGATTGAAGGAGATATCATTGAGGCCTTTAACGCTGTTCAAAAGAGACGAACTCTAGAAGAAGCATCAGCTTCAATGTCTGCTGCGATTGAAGAAGCTGGAGTTTAATTGTGATTCAGGTTTTGCTTCTCAAGTGATAAAAAAAAAACTCAAGCAAACAACAAAATCAGAGCCTCAGGGTAAGATATGGGTCACACAACACTTTGATTAGTACATTTTTTGTATGGTCTCACATTGTATATTGCAAATGTAACAATGTTATCTTAAAGATATAAAAGATATATCTTATATGTCAATTGTGAAGAATGCTGATGCATCGCCAGAAGAATAATTTTCAGCAAATTACAGAGATGGCACCAATGACGTAACGCTTGTCGACTGAGATTTTCCAACGATTCCGAGCTCGCGAAGCGATTTCCTCGATTTGAAATACAGATCTCGGACTCCTGGAACCGCGGCATTTGTTCTTTTTATGGCCTGGCGGTGGTAACATAATGAAGATCGTCTTCCCGGCGTAGGCTGTGATCATTGGCTCTGATGTCGTTCTGTGGGATTAAATTCCGGTGGTCCTCTTCTCCGTCCAACGAGTTGTGTTCCATAGCCGAGAGGAGAGTAAGCTTGAAATCAATGGTACAGTCAAACCAGGTTTTTAAATTCAATGAGTCGATAATAATAATATGCTAGCCAAACCGGTCATTCTGAAGTAAGAAAGTATGTGTTTGACGGACGAATTAACCAGTGAGCTCTTGCAGAAACACAGTTATAAACCATACGATTCTATTTATCAAATGCAAACCATTACCCTCATTCATATACTATACAAAGTAGTTCGAGCACAGCTACAGTTTGTATATAATAAATGTGAAATTTAAACTTATGTTGCTTGCTGTAGAAGCACAAACCATGATGGGCTAAATGAGTAAATTCATAAGACAAAAGGAGACTACGCTTTGATACCGAGAGACGTCCATGTCGTGTTTTTTGTTGCATAGAAATCACAGTTGAAGCAACGGCAACGCCATTACAACACCGAAAACAGATACTAGCAACAGTATAATCCACGCCGGCAATCCCTGTTTCTTGTTCTTTTTCCTCTCCTTTAGCCCACCTTCTGAGTCCTCCTTCGTTGGGTCAATGGTTTTGTCTGAGTCGGCTTTGGTATTATTCTTTTGAGGAGAAGACTCTGGTGTTGTCAGTTGTGTGGCAGCTTGCTCAGCTAGTTGCTCCTGGTTGTACTTCTCTACGTACTCTGGAAATAGCTTCCGAAACGCCGGGCTGTAACAAGTAAGATTATCGGATTCAGGTGACAAACCCAAAAACATGTAAGCTCAGGACACTCAATATTGACTCCTATATGGTTATCTTATATGCTTTTATGACTATCTTGTAAGCTTTTATCAAAAATATCTGATAGATTTTGATGGTGGGATGATCTTACGTTTTACAATTGAAAGCAAGAGATGACTTAGCCAACCGTTGTTTCTCAGCTACAGTAGTGTTCACACTTCCGGTTGTCGGACTGTTATCCATCTGCACCACAAAGGAAACGTTTAGAGAAAGATTGAGAACGGAAACAAAAGACCTTGACATGTTAAACAATGAGATCTAAGCTACTACAATACAAGTATATGAGATTTATTCAAGCAAGCTGTCCATTAATCTGTAGAACTTATGATGAGCTTACCATAAATGAGAGAAGTCCTGTAAGTATGCTGCATTCACGAAACAAAAATTGGTTATCTCCAGGTACATCCAGCTTCATCTTCCATAGTTAGTATAAACTATGAACATTATGATACTCAATTGAAGTACATATACTAAAGGGATATACCTTGACACAGACCACATGGGATTCCAGCTTTCTGGATGAACTGTAAAAGTTATGTAAAGTTATTTAGATATTGGACAACTTAACTGACATGGAATAATGAATAGAAAGTGCAGATTGTCTCCATACAATCACTCATAGACAAGCAAAGTTTCTTTTGTGTCATGAAACGACCATTTGGTGTAGTCATTCTGCAGAAAACAAACAAAGATTTGGCTTATCGGAAACTGGACTAAAAACTGAGGTAATAGTAGCGTTGAGACTTGAGACTGAATTCTGAAGAACCATAGAAACATACGTAATTCCAGGTGGCTTGTATGGATATTCTGGAGGGAACTTGATCTTTCCATAGTAAAATCCACCTGTTTAAGAGAACATTAGTATAAAAAATAAGATACTTCTTAGACCTAAGAGCTGCAGAAGACAACACTAACAAGAAACTTCCAAAAGAAGATTCTCACCTGCAAAAGGTGTTCCATCACTACCTTCCAGCACATAGTCTGTAAGATAAATGCCAATAATATAACTCTTTGTTAATAACAGATCAAGCTACCTTTATTTCCATATTAAATGCAGTAATACAAGAAAGACTGAAAGTCCCCAACTATCATCAGGCTAACAGTACACTAACAGCATTGCACAATTGAAAAGAAAACATAATATATTTGCATTTACTCTCAAAGCATATAAAAACCACTGATAATAAGTATTTCACCATTCTATCAAAGTAATCCTTTAAATGTGAGGCCTGTTACAGTGTTCCTTCTATCTAATATCATCATAGTATCCCATTGTCTCATAATTTATTGTATATTATCAAGTAACAGCAAATATGTCCATTCATATATACCTCAACCTAAAACCTTCATAGAAATGCTTGCAATAGGATTAAGGGAAATCCAGTATGAATAAAGACCAAAAAAAGATAGAAAATGCTTACGCCACTCGAGAATATCATTTGGGGAAGGATGAGCCACAACATGGGAGACTGGTTCCTAAAGGCACAAAACAGAACATGTAATAAATAACTCCCATAGAAACAAAGGAAAATATAAAACTTACTTTAGAACAAAAAACCCAAAAGAACAATCACATACAGATACAGCAGCGTTTAAAAAGTTAAGAGAAAACTGGTTGTGTAATAAAACTGAGGAATCCTCCTAATTCCAGGGGTTAAGAGAAGTAGGAAGAGATTGATACCTTGCAAAGTGCTCTATATTCCTTTTGAAGACGTTTAATACAAGCCTTTTGTGCCATCTAAGTGGTATGGACTAAGTGAATAACAACAGCTGCTGTTAAACCAATTTAACATAATCAACAAACGAAATATATATTAGAGTGAAAGTCCAGGAGACCTACTAATGAAATGAACAGGAAAAAAACATTCTAATTGGCTTTAGGTCAAACAGAAACTATAGCATCAATGGTCACCTCACTCAACCTTAGAGAAAAAAATTACTTGAAAATAGTAAGGAATCTAAAACCTAACTGAAATAACAAAACCCTAATTACATGTGAATTACATATCTATATTAACTACAATATAAGATAAGTTCAACAGAGTTACACACGAGAGAAGAACATATGAAACTTTAATCAAACAAAACTACATGATAACCCAAATCCATGAGAGCTTGGCGAAATAATTTCACTGCAAATCAATTGAAATCAACGAAATTCGATAGATTCAATCCAATTGAAAGGAAATGATGATCTCAATCTAGAAATCAAATGATTCGCCAATAAAACAACAACAACAATGAATGACAAAGCAAACAAACTCGAATCAACTCCAATCAAACAATCTAAGAAACCATATAGAAAAAGCCTCAATTTGATAAATATTCCCAATTGAGCGAAAATTTCAAGAGCTTCGGTTATTACCCAGAGAACACAACAGATGAAGAAAAAAACATATATCAAAGGGAAAATGCACCGAAGAAAATTTTCTATCAAGTAGAAAACATCAGATCCAATAAATAATCTGGAAAAAAATATGATACAAAATTGTGAGAACCTTTAATCGAATTTTGTCGACGAGGATTGATTCTTCTCTCTCTTTGAGGTTTCTCGTTAATAGCTTTCTCTTTCTAGTTCTCCTCGGGTCGAGAGAGAGAGAGAGAGTACAAAGTAGCCTAACTTGGGCTGGTTTAGCTTAACCGAAATCAATTCAATCATTCATGATTTCATTCCATAAGTTTGGCCGGTATTGCAATAATCATTCTGGTTCGACATAATTGTACAAGATGATTAAACTTCTTTTTATTAATTGAGGATTTACAATTATTTCTCTTCATTTAAAATAATATAATAAATATAAATGTACATAATAAAAAACAATTTTGCATGAAAAAGAACTCTGATTAGCAGAGATACAAAACAGCTGTTACGTTCAATTTGTTCTTTTTGATATTGGACTTACACTAATACCTCCAAATTCCAAAGTTATGTCCTTAGCAACTTAATATAAAAAATAACTTTATAAATTTCAACAAAGTTAAGTTTCAGCCTCTTTTGAGCTCCCCAATAAGATTAGGCAGAAACCACGTGCTTTAATCACATGACCACCATCTCTAAGTTTCAAAGCAGTTACATGGAGTTAGGTAATATGAATCTTTTGTCTCTACGTATTAGTATATTGTATTATCGATTCAGTATATCATCATCAGTAAATGATTATGATTAAGATAATTATATCTCTATTTTCATAAAATAGCAACAGTCAAACTAAGATCACGTGGTCAGATCCTCATAACTATGTGTAATGTGTTCAAACACCAAAAAAACTTTTTCTATAAAGTAACAAAACCTTAGAAGTCTCTCGTCTCTCTCAATCTCTCTATTCAAGACTTTTTTTTATTTTACATTCTTAAAGAACAGGACAATAACGAGTTAAGAGGTTTCAAGAATCCTAAAAAGAATTACAAGAAGAAGACTCATAATGAAAAGATACTGTTCAGTAGCTCTGGTTTTGTTACTTGTAGCTTTCTTCAACAGCAAGTACAGTGTAGAGTGTCGTTCTCTGTTAACGATGACACATTCTGGTCAAACTGTGAATGATTTTCAGATAAGTAAGGAGATGAAGAAAGAACCAGTTAAAGGAGAAAAAGATAGTTTCCGGAAAATTCCATGGAGTGGTTCAAACCCTATACAGAACAAGTAAAGAAGAAAACTTTTGTTTTTTTGTGTATACTCAAAGATGGGTTTGATTAGGTTTAATTGATATCAAGAGTGTCTCTTTTTGTATCAGGTGTAATCCACTTGTAGATGTTCAAGGAAGTAAGAAACAGAAGATCACAGAATCAAGTAAACCTTAAATTTTCAAATTCTTTTTTTGACCTTCTTAGATCTTCTTTGTTTTTTGTAAAATAGGTACGTAGACTTGTGTGTCTTAACGCTTTCTGTAACCCTTAAGTATAAAATGATCAACATCTTTCTCATTGTTCTTTGGTTATGCTTCAAATGCATCCTCGAACTAAATGCAGAAGAAAACTCAGTATAGTCTGATTCTTTAGTTGCTTGCCCTGTCTTGTTTCCATTGATGAATTTCTCACTACAAAACAGCAATAACGAATCATTCTTGTTGCAGTTTCAGATTGAAAGAACTAATCACAATGATTCAAAGGCAATTATGTGCACTAAATTCCCATTTTCATATAAGTGTTTACTATATACAGTTTAACAGAATAAATGTCTGATTTTGGACGAGGAGTTCATTTTGTTGGGAAAAAAATAATAGACGAAGAAGCTTACATCAGGGGTTGAGAAAACGACGTCGTTTGTTAGTTAATAATATGATTTTTGCTCACGAACTAGTTGGGCCGGAAAATAGTAATTCGGCCCATACCCAGAACGTATTCTAAACAAGACTCGTCCAATTTATAACAGCGCTCCTATCGCTACGTTTGCGGGATTACATGCGTTTATTACAATCATGATAACTGGTATAAGCCATTAATAAAAAATTAAAAATTCAAAATAAAACAAATTCTTATTTTATTAAACACTATCATTTTTTTGATCAACTATTAAATCCTATCATATTAAATTTATTATATATTAATTTTCAAAGCTAAAATATATTTATGAGAATAAGATATTTCAAACCTTTTAAATATATATATATGGGTAAACCAATCAGCTTCTAAAGCACATGCTTTGGTCTGAATCCACAAATCTATAAGTTCTTTATTTATTTTTGACTGGATCCATACAAGCATACAAAATAAACTATTTTAAAACATTATTATTACGAATAACAATTTAGAATAAATGGCATAAAAATGTGAGTTATGGGTTATGGGAACACACGTAAAAAACCCTTCAAAACATATAATTTCGATAAGTTAACATTTTATAGTCAGATTTTTTTTATAGGAAGGAAAAAGAAAATAAATAAATAGTAAAGAAAAATATGCGTTGAATAAAGTGAAAAAAACATAAATTCCAAATAAGTGGACGCCTAGAAGATGTCTGATTCTGAATCAGTGTAAAAGAGGAAAGAGAGAAGAAAGGAATTTTGTTTTCGCTAATTTTAGATTCGAGAAGAAAACGGAGGAACCTCATTTGTAATAAAAAGCTGTCACAGATGCGGAGATTCGTGATTGGCCAAGCCAAAAATCTCATAGATCAGACTCGTCGTCGTCGTCATCGCTTTATCTCTTTTCTTCCTCCTTTTTCTGCGTCTTCTGATTCTACTGCTCTTGTTTCTTCATCTCGTTTCTTCTCTTCTTCTTCGGAGATGTCTGGTTCTGATTCCTCTTCCTCTCTTCCCGTTACTCTTGACTCCATCAATCCCAAGGTCGAATTTTTTATTTTTTTATTTTTTTTGCATGCTTGGTTAGGTGAAAATTCTGATTCATGATTTGGTAAAAGCAAAGATGTTCGTCTACTGTCTTCTAGATTGCTCTGTAATTGATCTAGAGTTTATGGATCATTCTGCTGCTAAGTTTTATGAACAATCTATATCTTTCATACATCATTTATAGATTTTATTCAATTTATATATATGGATTCATCATCGCATCTCAGATTGATTCTTTATTATTTGATCCTTGATGGATTTATATATATTATCCTCAGTTCTTATTATATGTGTCACATACAAAACCTGGGATTTTTTTTTTTTTTGAAATCCTTTTTATTCTTGGAAAATATTAAAAAGCCTGTTCCTTTCTGGATTGACGTCTTCTTCCCTTGATTCGGTCCTTAAATTATTATTCTTAATGCTTTATTACACTCCCTAGTTTGTTGAAATGATTAGCTCATACTTTCCAGTTGGATAGTTACTTGTCAGGGAACAGTTTTGCATCTAAATATATCCCGCTTAATATGATTTTGAAGCTTTCGTTCGGTTTTTTACTTTAACAAGTTTTTTGTTTGTTTGGGGATCTCAGGTTCTCAAATGTGAGTATGCTGTCCGTGGAGAAATTGTCAACATTGCTCAAGTAAGAAGCTTTGTCTTCGTTTTGTTTTTGTTTTTGTTTTCTTAAGTGGTTATATTCCTTTGCTCATTTTGATTTCTGCAGAAATTGCAAGAAGATTTGAAGACTAACAAGGATGCGTATCCCTTCGATGAGGTACGTTATAATCGGTTTAGTCCTTTTTCTCGTTGTCAAACTTGATTCTTATTTATGTATGGAGCTTACTAGTTTCTCCCCTCTTGGCAGATAATCTACTGTAATATCGGGAATCCTCAATCTCTTGGTCAACAGCCTATAACATTCTTCAGAGAGGTAAATATGTTAGCTTTTTATGGTGCAGGTTTGTTCTATATGTTTTTCATGAGTTAACTTGTAACATCTATGTTTCAGGTTCTTGCTTTGTGTTCCCACACAGCCCTGTTGGATGAGAGTGCAACACACGGTTTGTTCAGGTACCAGACCAATACTGGTTTATGTCTTTACCTCACTATACTTTTCAGCTTCTGAGTTGTTGTGCTTCAGTAGTATAAGTTTTGCTTAACATTGAATTTTGTAACTTTTATTAGTTCCGATTCTATTGATCGTGCTTGGAAGATTCTGGATCAAATTCCTGGGAAAGCAACTGGTGCTTACAGCCACAGCCAGGTTTGTGGCATTGTAAATCTTGGCAGCATGAATAGTTCCCTACTTAATCTTCTGTTATGTCTCAGGGTATCAAGGGATTACGTGATGCAATTGCTGCTGGAATCGAAGCCCGTGATGGTTTCCCTGCTGATCCTAATGATATTTTCATGACAGATGGTGCAAGCCCAGGGGTAACAATCATCAAACTTTTCTTAACTCGTAGATCTTGGAATGTGTTGTTTTGAAGTTGACAATAATCTTCCTCTTGTTCTAGGTTCATATGATGATGCAACTTCTCATAAGTTCAGAGAAAGATGGAATCCTTTGCCCTATTCCTCAGTATCCACTGTACTCAGCTTCAATTGCCCTTCATGGTGGAACTCTGGTATGTTCTTTATGTCTGTTTCTGAATTTTGACGCATGACTATATTACTGCAGAAATGAATCTGCGTCCGAGTGTTTTTTTGTCTTTCTATTGATTGTTCTCATATTCTTCTGGTAGGTTCCATACTACCTTGATGAAGCATCAGGATGGGGTCTTGAAATATCTGAGCTGAAGAAGCAACTTGAAGATGCTAGATCAAAGGGTATCACTGTTAGAGCTTTGGCTGTCATTAACCCTGGAAACCCAACAGGACAGGTAAATGGATCTTCAAAACTATCAATCAAAAATCTATACCGATGCAAATATCATTGTTTCGTATAATCATTGTTTCGTATAAATTTTGACCTTTGCTATTCTCTGGCTAAAGGTTCTTGCTGAAGAAAACCAGCGTGACATCGTTAATTTCTGCAAGCAAGAGGGTTTAGTTCTTTTGGCAGACGAGGTCTATCAAGAGAATGTTTATGTCCCTGACAAGAAATTCCACTCCTTCAAGAAAGTAGCCCGGTCTATGGGCTACGGCGAGAAGGATATCGCCTTAGTCTCATTCCAATCTGTCTCCAAAGGTTTTAAAATGAACAAATTTAATAGTCAAATTGATAAGCTTCTGATCATTGCCATGGGAAGTTAGTGTGAAAACTGGTTTCATTTTTTTGACAGGGTACTATGGAGAATGTGGGAAGAGAGGTGGCTACATGGAGGTTACTGGATTCACTTCTGATGTTAGAGAGCAGATATACAAAGTTGCTTCTGTGAATCTTTGTTCCAACATCTCTGGTCAAATTCTGGCTAGCCTCATCATGAGCCCACCCAAGGTATAAAAACATCTACACTACTTTCTCATTCCAATTTGTACGGTTACCACCATTTTAGTAGCTTGAACTTGCACACCGATAATTGACTTTAATAGCTTTTATGAAATCTGAGCAGCCGGGTGACGACTCCTATGAATCATACATAGCAGAGAAGAATGGAATTCTCTCGTCTTTGGCTAAACGTGCAAAGGTAAGCTATTAATAGAGAACTTAGGAGCAATCAAGAGTAGACCTTTCTGTTCCCTAATGAGTTTAACCTTTAACCGTGCAGACTCTAGAAGAGGCTCTGAACAAGCTAGAGGGTGTTACATGCAATAGAGCAGAAGGTGCTATGTATCTATTCCCTTGCCTTAACCTTCCACAAAAGGCGATTGCAGCTGCAGAGGCTGAAAAGACAGCACCAGACGCATTCTACTGCAAACGTCTTCTAAAAGCGACAGGAATAGTCGTAGTCCCTGGTTCTGGCTTCAGACAGGTTAAAAGCTGCTTTTTTTCTCCTAAGAACTAAACCAAAGCGCACTTACTGTTACTTATCTTGTATTGTCTTTTTCCGGTTTAATGTAGGTACCCGGAACATGGCATTTCAGGTGCACTATACTTCCTCAAGAGGATAAGATTCCAGCGATTGTTGACCGTCTAACTGAGTTCCACAAGAGCTTCATGGACGAGTTCCGCAACTAAACAATCTGCTTTGATGATCTTTCTATATTAGACATGATCAGTCTCGAGTTATAATAAAAAGTAAAAGACCACATACCTTTCTTTATCACCGACATTGAGTTTACAGAAGCTTTAGTCTTTCTTATTCACCTTTTGTTCTGTTATATTGGCTGGTAGTGATAAACCATAATATACTATTGAGATAGCTTTTATAAACAGTTCGTCATAATGCAAATTTTTAATTTGTACTAATACTTCCAAGTTCCTTAAATAATAGTAGCCAGTAGGGAATAAACACGTTCTCTGTTCACATGGCCACCATCTCTTAAGTTTCAAAGCAGTAACATGGAGTTAGGTAATGTGTCTATGTGGATCTTTGTCTTTCTCTACATATGATTGATTGAATGTAGGTGCTGAGAAATGTCATCATTAGCAAATAATTAATGATTAAGATAAAATATCTCACCATTCTAACGAATACAGCAGCAGTCATTGTAAGATCTTATTATCAGATCCCCAAAACTATTTGTTCAAACACCAAAAATCTTGTCCTACATAAGCAACAAGCTGTAGAAGTCTTTCGTCTCTCAGTCTCTATCTCTTTCTCTAGCTCACATCTCTATCCAAGATTTTCTTAATAACATTCTCAAGAACAAAACAAGAACAAGTGAAGAAGAAAGAAAACTCACAATGGTGAGATACTGTTCGTTTGTTCTGGTTCTACTACTTGTAGCTATCTTTAGCAGCAAGTGTACTGTAGAGAGCCGTTTTCTATTAACCATTACATATTCCGGTCAAGCTGTGTATTTTCAGATAGGTAATGATCTGAAGAATGAGCCACTTAGAGGAGAAAATGATGGCTTCCGGAAAATTCCAGGGAGTAGGCCAAACCCACCGTAACTCGACTTCATAAACATTGGTTAGTGATGAGACTGAAAATGTTGAGGGAGCTCTCAGCTGGACAAAACAGTCAAACGTGAAAGAGTTAACCAAATTACGTGTTAATGGATTAAGCTAAGACTTGGTCTCTTGTTTTTTATTTTTGTTTTTTTGATTATATTTCATTACATCGTGCACAACCCAAGAAAACAAACATTTTAAGCTAAGTCAAAGTAAAGAAAGAAGAACACTTTGATGATGTTCAAAAAACGTAAATCGTAGTAATTAAAGAAAACAAGTGGGTACACATCCCACAGCTACATGATAACATTATAACAAGAGCAGGAGATAAGAAAAGATAAATATATAATAAAGTCGTTAGTCGTTACATACCCAAAGAAAAAAGAACTCTTCACACTCATATAACGGCTTCAAGGAAGAAATCACTGGTAGTACATGAGCTGCTGAGCGTTTTGGAAACCACCGTCATATATAGTCTGGTTTGAACTAGTGACTCCCATTGCAGCTTGTTTAAGAGTATGCTGTCCCTGTGGGTGATGCATCAATGGATTCATTCCTGCCATCTTGCTCATCGCTAGTTGCCTCTCGTAAGCCAATAGATCGCTGGTTGAGAATCCTGGGATTGGTGCTGGAGCTGGTGGAGGAAGCGGGTTTGAAACTGTTCCTGGTGGAGTTGGCTTGCTTCCCCAAGAACACTGTGGGAATAACGAACTCAAAGATTTTTAAACCGAAAGAATGGTGAAGTCATTAGTTTTACCTTCATTTGCCTGCTACCGAGGAAGGAATGTGTATTTCCCATCTGAATAGCGAGAGCTGCCTCATCATGAGTAGAGTATCTAACAAATCCAAAACCTTTATCTCTTTGAACACGGACTTCCTCAATGACCCCAGCACCAAGGGAATAAAAGTGACGGTGAAGATCAACCTGGGAAACCTGAAGATTCGAATGATTGTGTTCAGTCAAACATAATATCTATAACAACAATGTTTTTAATTTTCTTTTTTTGACCTCTGGAGCAAGGTTGCCAACATAAACAGTAGTGTACTGAGCATTGCTCTCAGGAGCATCATCGTTACTAGTATCTTTACCATCCTCTGTGGAAACAAATAAACCAATGTATAAAAATCCAAGGGAAAGTGAGAATAACCATTTAATAGTTAAACAACCACACCTGAGACAACACTGGTTAGTTCCACAACACTTTTGGAATCAGAGCTCTGTTTGTCCTCACCAGAAGTAGCTCCCTTTGTTGCCCAGTTGCAACGTATCTGTCTGGAACCAAGCCATTTCCCTGAAAAGCAAAAGAGAATCTCCCACAAATTAAAATAAGCCAATAAAAATGTAAATTACAAAATATTAACATCAATCATTAAAATTGCAATACTCACCGCTTATTTCATCTATTGCAGTCTGAGCATCCTGCACAAGGAAACAAGCAATCAATAAACGGCTAAGTTAAAAGCCAACCTATACACAAAGACTAAGAGTTATACAATCTAGTACCTGTTGGTTACGGAATGAAACAAATCCAAATCCTCTTGAACGCCCAGTTTTCTGATCCCACATAACTCTTGCGTCCCTACATAAAACAGCAATTGTCAGATGATTTTATGGAACTTCAATTTTAAATACAAGTATGATTAGTCAGGAACGGCAACTAAAAAACGTACGAGCAACTCGGGTAGACAGAGAAGCAATTAAACAGTATTGCATCAGTAACATCCGGGCTCAGATCCCCAACAAATATATTGAAGTGACCTGCACATGAAGACCACAGAAGTACTTTATTTCACCAATAGAATATCCAAACTCGTGTTTTAGCGTGAAAGTCTATGGATGAGAGTGTGAACCAACTTGATGTATCTTCCCTCTGGCCACTAACATAAGCCCAGTTAACCTTGATAGGCTGCCCAAACCTGCACATTAACATTAACAAATGTATTTAAAATCCAAACATTGGAAAACAGAGTATCTTGTTAATGCTTATTTACAGAAAGGATTAATAGTATTAACTTACAAATGCCTTCCATTGAGAGAAAGGATTGCCAGACCAGCCGATCTTCGATCAAAGTAGTGGACAAATCCGTATGAAGACTGCTCGTTTTGACATCAAACCATCAGATAACAACATGTGTCAATAATGGCCAATATCCAGGGAATATTGAGATATAACACTAACCTTTTCCTTCCGAATAAGTTTACAGCTTTCTACAGGACCAGTGCCAGCAAAAACTTCTTGAAGCAGAGGTTCAGTCACCTGAATATGAATGTTTCCAACGTATCTGCAATTTCTCAAAAGGTAGACAAACTAAAAGCCTAAACAAGAAACAAAAACTAAAAAAAATAACATGTCTACAAGTTCCTTCATTTCAACAAAAATCACCACCAATAAGGGAACATAATAACAAAGGATCACCCTTTCCACACAATAGAAGCAAGAATTTAGATAAAGTTGTCAAATACAGACTTTTGACAAACTTATTCAACTGCACAATCATTACCAATATACATAGAACTACACTGCAGTAGTAGTGTTTTTACTGACTAATTTTGGGAGTCACATACTGAAATCTAAAGCTGACTACAAAGACAATAAGCAAAAAAAAAAAAACACAAAACATACATAAAAGTGAAAACAAAAATACCAAAAAGGGCAAAAACAAAACCTAATAACACTCACACACTGCGGCATGTACTTGGATCAAAACCAGGGGGAAGATTTCCACTTGGGATTGGTTCTATCTGCAAAATGAAAAAAAAATAGGAAACAAAAGAAAATGAAAAGGAAAGAAATGAAAGGAAAAATCTTATTTTCCTAATGTCTCAGTGACTAAGCTACGACAACGACCAAGTTTAATCTCGAAGATTTTCATATAATAAGACCAAACATTTATAGAAACTTTGAAAGAATAAAGACACACACTGGATTACTTATCAGGAGAAGCGAGTCTATTATTTAGTGTAAATATCCCCAAAACTGGATTAAAAGGAGATAACTTTGGGAAACAAAATCTTCAATCATAAAAAATGAGATAACTTTGAGAAACCTTAAAAAAAAAAATCTAAAGTTTATAATCCAGGGACCTTAACAAGAAAAGGGTACAGATAAAAGCAGTAAAATCGAGCTTAGAAAAATCCCTAGAAACAACAAATCGAGGATCGAAATGGAAAAAAAAAGAAAAAAATAAGAAAAAAACAAACCTGAGGCGCGGCGAGGAGTCCAGGATGGTAGAGAGACTGTTGCTGCATAAGAGCTTGTTGAATCATGACTTGTTGCTGCTGCTGCTTTAACCTCTGCATTTTTCTCTAGGCAAAATTTATTTGTGTTTGATTTTTTACTTATTTCCCCAGGAAATGAAACTTACACTGTGTTTTGTCCTTTTTATTTTTTTTAGGGTTCGAAAGTATCGAGAACAAATTAAAAGACAAATGAACGAAGAAGAAAAAAATAAAATAAACGAAAATATAAAAATAATGAAGAAGAAGAAGAAAATAAAGGAACTCTCTTGATTGATGAGTCACTCAGAGTGACTCACTCTTACGAATTTTTTTGGATTTTTTATTTAAAAATATTTTACATCGATACTATATCCGTAAGAATTTTAAAAACAGACAGCCAATTAAATTACAAATTACACCCCCAAACTAAGAGTAAATTAAGAAACGCCCTATCAATTTATTATATCACAATTACACCCCCTAAATAAATTAGAAGAAAAAAATGTGATCCACTTTCACAATTCTTTACCCCTTGTTTGTTGTTAAAATGTTAAATTTTATATAGTTTTCAAATTTGAGAGTGAAGTAAAGAGGCATTACAAAGATAATGGAAAATACCAAAATCTAAAAGCTAACAACTTACAGTAAAACTAAACAATGGACCTAAAGAACAAGAGTTTGGTTCTCAACATGTTTGGTTTCATTGGCCAAAATCATGCAAAAAAAAAATGTCAGAATGTTAAAAAACTCCAGGGCTTAATCTGCAGATGAACCAAAATTTTGCATGAACCTTCTCAAAAAGATTTTGAATCTGCTTAATGAAAGAATATCTTACATGAGTTCTGGAAATATAAACATAGAAAAACCTGAGAGATTCTATTGTGTTCTTAATTACCTGTAATTTGAATAGATCTTTGCAAGAGCTTTTCTTTGCAAGAGCTTTAAAGACCAAGGTTGGATCATATCTCAAGAACTATGACTGTAATCAAAAGATCAAATCAGAATCAGCTGTTTGTTTTTAAGTTTTATCAAAAGTTAATGAGGATCTGATGAATAACTCACAGTCAGAATCTGTTTTGACCCATTTATATCCATCGCTACTTCTTCTCTCGTTTGTTTCTTCTTCTTCTTCTTCCTCACTCTTCAATGAAAGTGGTTTCTTGTCTTGCAAGTATCTCTTTGTTGTCGATGATGCTTGAGGATTAATCTTCTTTCTTAGCATCATCTTCAACAACTGTTAAATGTCCTTTTGATCAGAGGCTGAGATTAAAACTATATATGAACTTCAAATTTGTCACTCAGTTGTTTACCTTTTTCATTCTTGATTCTTGAAGCGTGTCTCTCAAGGTAGGGTTTGAAGCTTTAGAAAAGCCATCTGTGCATAGAAACATCTTCTTGAAAAGATATGAGACAGAGCTCTTACTTATGTCTCTCTACTTCTTCTTCTTACTCTCTATTGTTATCTCTTTACATCTACCTAGAATAACATTAATTGTTCGTTCTATATCTTCATCTTTGTTCTCCTCATCCAAAAGCGCATTGCTGATTCGCCTGTCGACTTCTAAAATCGATGGACAGTTCAAGAATCTATCTAAAGGAAGAATTTCCATGAGCTCTCTATTAACATCAGACTTCCTTTTCTTAGTTCTAGACAAGATCTTCATTAACTCCTTTTCTAACTTCCCAACCTCCTCTGAAGTGAACTCTTCAAGATCATCAGATGTAGAAAGCTCTTCTTCTTGCTCATATTGCTCATCAGTACACTTCTTCTCCGGTTCCATTACTTCATGAACATTCTTGCTCTCATGTTCACTCACATCATTGCTTCTTGTACCAAATGTTCCAATAGCGAAAAAAATAACTCGAGATCACAAATTCACTAGCAACGAGGAAAGATGATTTTTACTCTCCATGAGAAAAAAATAAATCCAATTACAATTATTGGATGAATAATAAATCATTAACACTGTTAAGGTAATTGTGGTCAGGCCAGTCTCTGGCTATTACAACATGGGCATTGCCTGAACCCTAAGGCATAATTCAAAATTTTCATTAAAAATTAATGTCCATAATTTTTTTTAATGATTACAAAACTATTGTTTTGTTTAAGAAAGGTTTATTAAACGTCGCGTTTCACATAAGCAGGCCTAATAAGTATTGAATTGGAAAATATGTCTTTTAGGCCCAAAAATCCAACAAAATCGGCCCATAAACCTTTTGCATGCCCTTTTCTCGGCGTGCCTCTCTCTCCCGTGTCTACATCTGTCTCTCTTTTCTCCGGAGATCGGATTTACCAATTATACTGTGTGACTCGCACATCAAACTTCCAACTTTGTTTTCGTGTAGAAGATCAAGTTATATCTTTCTACATATTCTGCAAGTGGAGCTTATTTCATAAAATTCGTATTGAGAGCGACATACTTATGTTTGTTCAATTAGACAATTAACGTAATGAGTTGATCATTCGAGTTTTAACGATAATTTTGTTTGGATTATTTACTGAGTGGAACTCGTTTGATAGATATACTAATTTAAGCAATCGAAAATAAAAAATGTGGGCTTGTTGATATTCTTCGGATTTGATTACTTACCAGTCTGAAGTTTTTACGTCTGAGTTATTGATTCAATGTTTATGTTATTTGATAATCTTCCAACTCTCTGATTCTGATGAATCTATAGCTCCAATCTTTTGTCTTTTTCTTTTCTCCAGTGGTAGTAGCAAAAACTAGTGAAGCACAATGGGGATTATTGAAAGGATTAAAGAAATCGAGGCCGAGATGGCTCGGACACAGAAGAATAAAGCTACAGGTTCTATTTTTTACATATAGAACATGCATATGTAGGCTTGTTACTTATCAGTTTCTTGTTGTTAATCTTTAGTATATGATATTAGATAACTAATCTTACGCCTGTATGGTAAATACAGTAAACAGATTGTGATCCTTTAGAGTACATTATAGATATTTCAAATAACAAGTTTCTATTGTTGCTTCTGTTCTACTTTTCTGATCTGATAAATGAAACAGAACAACTGTCAGCTAGTTGATAGTTTTCTATTTGATGGACAGAATATCATTTGGGTCAGCTTAAGGCAAAGATTGCAAAGCTCAGGACACAATTGTTGGAGCCTCCAAAAGTAATACACGTTCTTAATAAAAGACTATACCATTAGCCTATGTGTTTTTAAAAATTTCTGATTGGTCCTTGAGGCTTGAAGCTTGTTTGTTTCCTTTCTTACTTGGGTCATCGTTATAGTTTTCCTTCATGTTGATGTATGTTTACAACTGAAATAGACTGTGAGTAACTGCTTTACTCGTTACCTTATTTATTTAATTACAGCTACTGAGGAATTTTCTGCTTTATGACTAAACGTACGGGTGTATGCTGCAAGTATCTGACGTATAGAATCGAAAAATTTTCATTACTGTTTTTAGTTTTTAATTATCTTCCGAATTCCTTTAACAGGGTGCTAGTGGAGGCGGGGAAGGTTTTGAGGTTACCAAGTATGGTCACGGTCGTGTTGCACTTATAGGATTTCCAAGGTCAAATGTCTTAGATACTCACAAACATTCATTTACATAATATTTCTCATTTATGTAAAATCATGTTGCTCCTTTAGAAATGGCATGCTTGGGTTTAGGGAAACTGATGGAAGTGGTTGTACTTTGCAGTGTCGGAAAGTCCACGCTTTTGACTATGTTAACTGGAACCCATTCTGAAGCAGCGTCGTATGAATTTACAACACTTACATGCATCCCTGGAGTAATTCACTATAATGACACAAAGATTCAGCTTCTCGATCTTCCTGGAATTATTGAAGGTGCTTCAGAAGGAAAGGGGCGAGGAAGGCAGGTTGAAATCCAATGGCTTGCTTTTCTTATTGGTTATGTGATTTCATTTTGGGTGCTCAAGCTTAAGTTTATTACCATTCCTAAGTTTCTTGCCATGTTTATGATTGCTTATTTCTCAGGTTATTGCTGTTGCAAAGTCTTCCGATCTTGTATTGATGGTTCTTGATGCCTCAAAGGTGAGTTACGGTTTGCCTGTCCATGTGGGTTGCATTTTGTTTTCATGCTGCACTCATTTCAATGATGTTTTCTCTTCAAAAATTGTTAGAGTGAAGGCCACAGGCAAATACTAACCAAGGAACTTGAGGCAGTGGGCTTGCGACTAAACAAAAAGCCTCCACAGGTAAAGCTCCTTTTATCAGCGTGTCCAATTACCAATGTAGCATCAAATACTTACAAGTCTAATTTTTCTTCTGGCTTACTTTGAAGTGCTCCATTTTGGATGCTATTCTTTTTCTAGAATTTGATTTTGACTTTTTCCTTTGTTTTGATTTCTCCGTTCCATAGATATACTTTAAAAAGAAAAAGACTGGTGGAATCTCTTTCAACACTACGGCACCCTTGACGCACATTGATGAGAAGCTTTGTTATCAAATCCTGCATGAATACAAGATCCACAATGCTGAGGTACGAGCTTCCAACTCTTGTATCAGTTCATCCTCAGACAAGCTTTTCGTTGCTTGTGTTATCTTGTTTGAGTGTTACCTGTAGAATTATGCATATTTCACAGATTTATAAGTATTTTAAAGCTCTTGTGGTAGTTTTTTGCTTTGTGGACCTACGTCTAAATGACTTTAGTGGTGAGTATTGCAGGTGTTATTTCGTGAGAATGCCACTGTGGATGACTTTATTGATGTCATTGAAGGCAACCGCAAATATATTAAGTGTGTTTATGTGTACAACAAAATTGATGTTGTTGGGATTGATGATGTGGATAGACTAGCACGGCAGCCAAACTCCATTGTTATTAGCTGCAATCTAAAGGCAAGTTATATTATATTAAAAGACTAGTTTCTAGGTCTGCAAGGATGGCAATTGCTAAAACTTCAATCCGGTCTCATTCTAGTTTCTTTTGCATTCTAATTATGACATTTGCAAATTTTGTGAAGATCTAATGGAGTACTCAGTGGTTTTAACAGTAAATGACTACATTGCTTGAAACAGCTAAACTTAGACAGACTACTTGCAAGGATGTGGGACGAAATGGGCCTTGTTAGAGTTTACTCCAAGCCTCAAGGCCAGCAACCAGATTTTGATGAGCCTTTTGTTCTCTCATCTGTAAGTGTATTCTTTTCTCATTGCAAGATACTCTGAAACTTATCCATCTCAATAATATTCATCTGGGATTTACTTGTGTGATTCATCAGGATCGAGGTGGCTGCACAGTTGAAGACTTCTGTAATCACGTCCACAGGACTCTGGTGAAGGATATGAAATATGCCCTTGTGTGGGGTACAAGCGCAAGGCACAATCCTCAGAATTGTGGTCTTTCTCAACATCTTGAAGACGAAGATGTTGTTCAGATCGTCAAGAAAAAGGTAACATAAAACGAAATATTTCCATCTATAAATCTTGATCTCTGTTCTATGATGAGATATGCTAAACTTATACTGCTGACTCTATGGAATCTTTTAGGAGAGAGACGAAGGAGGAAGAGGCCGTTTCAAGTCACATTCGAACGCACCTGCTAGAATTGCAGACCGAGAGAAGAAAGCTCCTCTTAAGCAATAAGCTTATAGCCTATCAGTGATCCCCCAACTTCACCATCATAGTCATGGATGGTTTCACCTGAGTAAGAGCTACTATGTTGTATCTGAATCATTTTTGCCTTCTCTCACAATATAATGTTTGGAATCGAACCATTTACTTTTTGAAGGATACAGATGGAAGTATAATAAGTTCCTATTTACCTTTTTCCATAAATTATGCTTAATTCTTTCCATGTAAACAATGAAATGCATATATATTTGGCAGGCAAGAATTAGAGGCAGTGTTCTATAATAAAATGTGTTGTATAACACAAGTGTTCTATAATAAAATGTGTTTTTCTTTCAAAAAATAAGGTTGGTTGATATAAGAAAGTCTAGGAATTCTAACACTGGGGGAAATTAACATTGAACTTTGGATGGAGTACAAATCATGAAAGACTGACAACAACTTACTTAGCATTGGCTTGTTAGCCTTGTTTATGATCATGTAGATCTCCTTCTTCTGATGGGTATATGATTGCATCAGATGCTTAAACTGAACTAACCAATGTTGTTTCTATGTCGAAGTTCCAACTTTTTTGTCAATGAGATTTTCTCAATGCATCTTCTGCCTACATGATTGAAATAGAGACTCATGAATCAAAGAAGTTCAGAAATTCTTTTTCTTTTCATTAATCTGTTATTTATTATAGGTACAAAGAATCCAACCTGAGAGGAATATAATGGAGAAAGAGGAAGCGAATTGTGAGCTCGTGACACATGAAATGTTCTATTGGAGTTATGTACTTGATGATGGTCCTCCATTGCAATCTCTCTTAGCTTGCTTAGTGCAGGCAACAGAACAGAAGCAAGATCAGGTCTGTCCTTTTTCCGCAGCTCGCAGCAATGCAAAGCCAATTGAGCTAGCACTAGAGTCTCTTCTTCAGGCCAGTCTGATATTTTTGGATCCAAAACTTCTTTGAGTCTTTCCTTCTCAATTGCTTTCTCTACCCTATGGCTTAAACCCATTGGTGGCATTGCTGTGAGGATTTGCAGAAGTACCACACCAAATGAGTACAAGTCAGACTTCACTCCAAGCATTCCTGTTTGCTGGTACTCAGGGTCAATGTAACAAAATGTACCTGTTTCAGTGATTAGGTCCATGTTAAGACATCAGAAGGAGATGAGAATACTATCCTTGTTTACTTTTAAGTTTAAATGAAAGTATTACCAGCAGCAGCAGTTATGTGATAATTGCTGAAGCTATCAGCAACAGCGGGAGGTACCAACCGAGCTAAACCAACGTCACTGATTTTGCTAGTGAGATATCTGTCTAGCAAAATGTTTGCTGGCTTCAAATCTCGATGTACTAATGGCTCGGGTTTGGCCTGGTGAAGGAAAAGAAGTCCTGTAGCAATCTCAGCAGCAATTCTGAACCGTGCTCTCCAAGATAATGGTGGAGTATTGTCTTTGCAGAAGAGACGATCTTCTAGTGTTCCATTCTCCATGTACTCATACACAAGGCAACCATACTCGGGACAAGCACCGAGAAGGATCACCATGTTAGGGTGCCTCATGCAGCTTAGAACCTCGATCTAGTGAGAGAAAAAACATGTGTATTATTAGCATGGAGAAGACATGCAATAGATAAGGATGATGTCAGATTATATTATTACCTCTTGGTTGAACTGCTTCAGGCCTTGTGAGACATCTGACTTCAAGATTTTGATAGCAACAGAAGTGTTTTCAAGAACGGCTTTATATACAGGTCCATATCCTCCTTCCCCAATCTTTAGAGCATCTGAAAAACCATCAGTTGCATCTTCAACATCTCTGATGCTGTATCTTCTGTAGCTTACACGACTAACCATCTTCTGTTCCTTGATTTTGGCCTGCATCTCCAAAAGTCGTTTCTTCTGCTTTTCTACTTCCGCAAGACGTTGTGCCATATCAGATGCTTGTATCGCACTTTGTGTTTTCTGCTTATCCATCTCAGACAATGCCCTAAGCATTTCTCTTGCTACCTTTGCTTCCTCCAATGTTTCAGTTTCGGCAGTAGATCTAGGTACTTGAAGATGAGGGGCCTACAAGCATTCATTCAGTGTCTGATATTAGTCACACATCTTTGGAACCTTTCCAAAAAAACATCATTAGTCATCCACATGGAAGTAAGTATCTTACACTTTGTCTGTACATGGAAGCATTAAACTGCTTCAACTCGAGTCTCAATCTTCTCACCTCTGCTTCAAGGTTTTGATTCTGATCATATTCATGAACAAAGAGCATGTACATCTCAGTACCCTTCACTTAACATTATGATTTATGCATACCCGGAAACACCAAATATAAGTTTCTGAAATGTTCAATTTACCTGGTGATCAGTACTGCCCCCAGATAAGCTTTCCTCATCCATTATCTCAGACTACATATTTAAAGCAAAATGTCAAAGGCCAGGCAAGTTAGGCAACTCGGAAGCGGAATTGTTGATTTGAAAGGTAAATGAGAATACTACTAACCAGGGACGTGGAAGAGTTTGAGCTTCCTCCGTAGGTGGATCGTCCTAGGATACTGTAGAAACTCGCATTTGATTCTACACTCTGACCACTAGGAGAGAAATCATTGTTAATCTCTGACAAAGAACTCCTATCAAAAGATGTCTTGTAATTATGTATAGGTGGAGAGAAATCTCCGTTTAATGCAGGAGATGACCTGAAAGAATGGTTAAACCAAAGATTCAAATGAAGCAAAATAAGGCATGCATTCACCAGACAAGACAGGATGAGAACTTTAGTTTGGTTACCTTCCGGAGTCACTGGAAGTGAAACTTCTTGGGCCAGTATCTGATACCATTGGAGGTTGATTGAAATGCTGAGAATAGTATTGAGGTGTAGGAGGCCTACTTGCTGATCTGCTTGTTAAGAGCTTCCCTTTAGACACAATAAAGACAGCACAAGTATCTGGAGTTGTTTTAAGCATAGTCTTTGGCACATCTGCGCCCTTAAACTTCCTGGTTAAAACCATCACAGAGAGTGTTAGATTTCATGGAACCAAAGTTTGAGATTTGAAGCTAGGTTATATGAGTGAAAGATAGATACTTAAGGAAGGAATTTCGTGCAGAGGCTCCAAGGACTATATTTGCAATGGAATTGTTGAAGATGTAGTCAACAATTGCACTTGAGATGTCAATATCATGAAGAAGAACCTCAGTTGCTATAATCTAAGAAGAACATATACATAATGAGATCAGAGTTATACAAATACATATCTGTAAAGGAGAAAGAGAGATTGATCTCCGATACCCCTTTTCGAGCACAGAATCCTCTGAAGGGAAGAAAGAACTGATGAGCTTCTTCTTGGTTGTCATGTGGTGCTTCTGTATCATCTGATTTACCAATTCCTGTTTCAAGAGTGTTCATTAGATTGATTGATTGATATGATGATATAAATGATGATGATGATGATGATGACATTACTCAGTTTGGTTTGAACATGGAGAAGGATACAGTTTGGAGAATCTACAAGGATATTATCAACAGCCCACTTCAAAGCATATTGGCTGTTCTTATCTTTATCAATGGCTATGGCGGTAACTGGTTTCATGTAATTTCCTTTTCCTCTTCTTCCAGCCATCTTTCTCAACCCTAGAACTCCTTATTTCCTACTAGAGATGATAATATCTGAAACTTGTTTCTTAAGAAACAACAAAACTTGAAGGGTTTTTCTTACCCTCAAAAGGAGGAAATAAAGAGACAGAAAGATAATGAAATTAGGAGAGGAAAGAAAACAGATTTTGAAATATTTAAAACCTTTAATGGTTTTTGCACTTTACTAAATTTAGGGTTTTTTTAACAGAGAAGCAAATGTAAAAAAGACAAGTGTTTTTAATTTTAGTTGACTATTTATCTTTTTGGAAAATTCTATCTCATATACTTTAAACTGTAATTTTCTATTTTTTCGACAGAATTTACGTGTACATGGTAAGCATCATATTTTAAGTATTATTGACATATATATATATATATATCTTTACACTACTAATATCAAAAAGTTTAATTAATTTTATAATTGATTAGACCAACGACTTAATATCTAATCTAAAAACCATACTTGAGAAACCTTGCATTACAGAACTAAGTTCTGAGTAATAAACAAATATGGATTTAGCTTTATAAAGATCTGAGAGTGCATGTATCGCAGCGATCTTCTGGGATTTTTAATAATAGTCGAGTAAGCAATCAATGTAGCAACAAGTGGGCGTGCCGGAGTGGTTATCGGGCATGACTAGAAATCATGTGGGCTTTGCCCGCGCAGGTTCGAATCCTGCCGCTCACGTTTTTGTTTTTTTTAACTAGTTTCTTAAATAACTGGACATTTAGGTAAATAGTTTCAATACAAAATGCATATTTATTTTCTTTATTTTCCAGATTTAACACTTATTTGCCCTATTATATATATCATCAGAAACACTAATATAATTAAATTAAAGCAAAAACTTAAACAACGGTGATTTTCAATTGTTTCCTCAGTAAAATTTATTTAATTTATCTTGAAAAATTTAATTTAAACCGTTGTGAAAATTTCTTAACATTCAAAATCTCATCTGAAAACGTACAATTAATCGATACCGTCCATTTTGAAGTGACATGGGACCCACTAATATCCTTCCTTTTTTTATCAGACAAGACACACACACAAAAAAAAACAAAAAAGCTTCAAGAAAGCGGAGATCCAACGAAACGCTGCTTTTGAAAACTCTCCACCTCAGAAGAAACGTTAAGATTTTAAGAGATAAATTACACCTAAATTCCCACCGGAGAAGAAAAGGGCTTTCCTTTTGAGAGATCCCCGGATGAAAAAACGTTGACTTTATACTCCATAGGTCTCTCGACAAGTAGAGATTCTGCTCCGATCTTACCTCAATTTTCCCTTTTGCTAATTTTAAAATGGTAAATAAAATTCATATATATAAATATTCCCTCTTTCTCTTAGCTCTAATCCTTGATCTACGATTGTTTTTTTTTAACTATCTACGATTGTTTTGACCTCTGTAAGATTTTGGTTTGACTATGTCTAGCTCGGTCCAACAACTCTGCTCCTTGTTTTACTTATACTCTTTCACAATTTTTGCTTTTTTAAAATTTGCTTAAAGCTTTAAAATAGCTTGAACCCGTGAATTCTTGGTGGGAATGTTGTTAAATGCAATGCAATGGTTGCAGGCTGCTCCAGTTATAATTGTTGGCTCACATGTGTGGGTTGAAGATCCACATTTGGCATGGATTGATGGAGAAGTCACTCGGATCGATGGTATAAACGTTCATGTTAAAACTAAGAAGGGCAAAACCGTGAGTTTTTGTTACCTTAAACCCTAAACCTTTTTTATTTTACTTGAATCATTGAGCTCCTTGTATGTGACCTCAATATTGGGTGATGGATAAAAGAGTTGGAATTAGTGAGCTGATGAATTTAAACATCGACTAAAGTTTACATTTGATCTTGAAGAGGGATACTGTTAAAGTTCCGTTATATCATTTGATCTTGAAGTTGGATACTGTCATGGTCCCTTTATAACCCTAGATCAGACACTTTCTGCATTAAGATAGGTGTATATGGAACGGAGAAAATAAAGCTTGCAGGCTTTCTATTTGAAAGTTATCTTGATATGTTGAAATCGTTTTCACATGATAGGGAAGCAACTTATTGTGGTAATATGCAACATAAAAGTACAATTTTTAGTCATATTTATACGTTGTTGTCCAGAACATACTTTCATGATATATTATTTGCTGTCACCTGTCAAGTATATATGTTCTCACTTCCTTGTTGGTCATGCTTCTCCTCTCATATCCCCATGTCCTGTGGATTTCAGGTTGTGACGAATGTATATTTTCCCAAGGATACTGAAGCTCCACCTGCAGGTGTAGATGACATGACAAAACTATCATACTTGCATGAGCCCGGAGTCTTACAAAACCTTGAGACAAGATATGAACTTAATGAAATCTATGTAAGATATTTTACCTTTCTTTCTAGCATCTCTTCTTTTTATTGCTGCAAAGGGAATCATTCTAAATAAGCTATGATACTGATAATTTTTTTTGTTACTTCTGTAGACATATACAGGAAATATCCTAATTGCAGTTAATCCATTCCAAAGACTGCCTCATATTTATGCAACCGATATGATGGAACAGTATAAGGGAATTGCACTTGGAGAACTAAGCCCTCATGTTTTTGCAATTGGGGATGCTGCATACAGGTTTGTGCATGTTCACATCCATTTTTTTATCATACTTTTATCTATTTTGTTAGATACTTTGCTGATTTTGTCACGGTGTAAGATATTAGGGCAATGATTAATGAAGGAAAAAACAATTCGATTTTGGTAAGTGGCGAAAGTGGTGCTGGTAAAACCGAGACGACAAAGATGCTCATGAGGTACCTTGCCTTTTTGGGAGGGAGGTCTGGTGTAGAAGGAAGGACAGTTGAACAGCAAGTCTTAGAGGTTTGTTTTATCTTTTCCTGATTAATAAGGTTTATTCCATTTATTGTTGTAGACAACTTAATGTTCATTTACTCACTGAAATATTGCAGTCCAATCCGGTTCTCGAAGCATTTGGGAATGCAAAAACTATACGGAACAACAATTCGAGGTGCATTCACCCTCTTTCCAAAATATCTGGATTTTTTCTGCTATGTTCATTAATTAGTAATTAGTTATTAATAAGATTTATTGTTAAATGCTTGGTTCCTAAAAATTTAAAATGTTTTTATTCTTCTTCCGCTTGTGCCTTAAGATAACTTGTACTCATGATTATTTGGCTGTTTGAACTCTCCTCGATTGCACAACCTTGCAGTCGTTTTGGTAAATTTGTTGAAATCCAATTTGACAAGAATGGAAGGATATCTGGGGCAGCCATTAGGACTTATCTTCTTGAGAGGTCCCGTGTTTGCCAAATCTCAAATCCTGAAAGGAACTACCATTGCTTTTACCTTCTTTGTGCGGCTCCGGCAGAGGTATCTCATACTTGTTTTACTAATTGGCACATTATGTGCATGTTTATCCCATGTCAGTATCATGCTCATTTTTTTTGTTCTCTTGGTTATTTTGCAGGATAGAGAGAAGTACCAGCTGGAAAACCCACAGTCATTCCATTATCTAAATCAGTCAAATTGTTATAAACTGGATGGTGTTGATGATGCTAGTGAATACCTTGAAACCAGAAGAGCTATGGATGTAGTTGGAATCAGTAATGATGAACAGGTTCTCAAACTGATGTGTTAAATATGTCAGTTTCAAGTATGCTAATTGGCTGAGTCTGACATCTAAAGTAATGTTTTCAGGAAGCAATCTTCAGGGTAGTTGCTGCAATTCTTCATCTTGGTAATATTGATTTTGAAAAGGGGGAAGAGATTGATTCCTCGGTCATCAAGGATGGAAAATCCCGAGGTCATCTTGAATTGGCGGCAGAGCTGCTAATGTTTGCTCCTTCTTTACTATATTTTGAAACTGTTTTTTTTTCCATTTCAGTTCAAGGGATTATTGTTGTAAAATCTGTTTTCTTGTATTGTGCACTTGTTTTTGATAGGTGTAACGCCCAAAGCCTAGAAGATGCTCTTATTAGGCGTGTGATGATTACACCTGACGAGATTATCACGAAAATTCTTGACCCTGATAATGCAATTGCGAGTAGGGATACACTGGCAAAGACAATATATTCTCACTTGTTTGACTGGTGTAGCTACTCACGCTAATTACCTCTTCCATTTTGTAGTCTGGTATTTATACATAATTAAATTAGTCATAATGCATTTTATCTTATTGTCTACAGGATAGTGAATAAAATTAATACTTCCATCGGGCAGGACCCAGGGTCAAAGTCGTTTATTGGAGTTCTGGATATCTATGGGTTTGAAAGTTTCAAATGTAATAGGTAATTTTTTACTTAAAACATTATTCACTTTCAATTATAAAGTTTCGTGAAACTAAGTGGGTTATTGTGTTATAAGATGTATGCCAAGATTTTAGATTGAAACTGCTAACTGTGGAAAGCTAGTATATTTATCTATGATCGAAGTTGTAGTTGATTTCATGTACGGCTTATGGTACAGTTTTGAGCAATTCTGCATCAACTTCACGAATGAAAAACTGCAACAGCATTTTAATCAGGTTCGTCATTTCTATGTTCTCCTGATCGATCAGCACTTTTGCTTTCTGATATGTAGATTGTATCAATTCTGGTATCACTCCTTTTGCAGCATGTTTTCAAGATGGAGCAGGAAGAGTACACCAAAGAAGAGATTAATTGGAGTTACATAGAGTTTATTGATAACCAAGATGTTCTTGATTTAATTGAAAAAGTATGTTTCTTCTTGCTTATAATTTAACCAGACTTAAATTATGTTATGTTTTTTTCCCTTTCTTATATTGTCATTTTGTTGTGTGCTTCATCAGAAACCAGGAGGAATTATTTCACTTCTAGATGAAGCCTGGTATGCTTTATCATTCTCGGATTGACTTCTATGCCTTTCTCACAGTATTATATCTACAGTCTACTAATGTTTTCTGTTTGGTTCAACACAGCATGTTTCCCAAGTCTACACATGAAACCTTCTCCCAAAAGTTGTTCCAGACATTTAAAAATCATAAGAGGTTTGCCAAACCGAAGCTCTCTCGTACTGATTTTATCATATCACATTACGCTGGAGAGGTACAATATTGCTTCTTCATAATTTTGTCTTTCTCTCAGTGAAATTGAAGTTGAAGCTTTCTGTTTTTGATGTATTTCCGAATTTGCAAGGTCACTTATCAATCAAACCATTTTATCGACAAGAACAAGGATTATATAGTTGCTGAACATCAAGAGCTATTTGCTGCATCTAATTGCTCTTTTGTGGCTGGTTTGTTTCATGCACTTCATGAAGACTCATCCAGGTCATCAAAATTTTCTTCCATTGGGTCACGGTTCAAGGTACTGCATGTAAATTTTCTAAATGGGCATTGCCAGTTTTAAAAGTAAGTTTATTGTTAATTACATATCTATATTGCAGCAACAACTTCACTCGCTGATGGAAACACTGAATGGTACAGAACCTCATTATATCAGATGTATAAAGCCGAATATTGTTCTTAAACCTGGTATCTTTGAGAATTTCAACGTCATTCATCAATTACGTTGTGGGGTAAGGATGTCCTGCCTCAGTCTAGTGGGTGTATTTATATCTCTTGTTAGTACACAATCATTTTGTATTAATATACTGTTTTATTAATGTGATCGCCAACACAATTATACATTAACATTCTTAGTTCAATACAATATCTCTTTTAAAATCTTAGTATCCACTAAATCCAATGTCTTCCCTAGAAAATTACAACTAGTTTAATTTGCAGGGTGTTCTTGAGGCCATTAGGATCAGTTGCGCAGGCTATCCGACCAGGCTTGCCTTCTATGACTTTCTTGACCGTTTTGGTCTCCTTGCTCCAGAAGTTTTGGAAGGAAAGTGAGTCTCTCCTCTGAGGTTTCTGCATCTCTATGTAAACACTTTTTGTTGAAATTTACATCATTGTACTAAGCAGTTCTGTCATATCTTCGTTTACAGTTATGAGGTCAAAATTGCTTGCCAAATGATTCTTGATAAAAAAGGTCTGAGGGGCTACCAGGTGTGATATGCTTTTTCATTTTGCTGCTTGCTGCTTTCTTTCCAAGTTATTTTCCCCAAATTCTTGGATATTTTTTTCGCCGTGGTATTGAACCTCTGATCATAATGTTTTCTACAAGAAAGAGATCTCTTTTCCATCGTGCTCATTATAGATATGGTCATATCTTGTTAAAGGATCACATATGTACCTTTACCATGTTGTTCTCAGGTAGGAAAGACAAAGATTTTCCTTCGAGCTGGTCAGATGGCCGAACTAGATGCCAGGAGAGCAGCGGTACTTGGAAATGCTGCCAGAGTCATTCAGAGGCAATTCCGCACATGCATTGCCAGAAAGAAATTCTGTTCTATTCGCGATGCTGCAATTGTATTGCAATCCTTCCTACGAGGTATTTTCTGCACATCTGTAATGTTTCGCCACGGTGTAGGCTGTTTACTCAAAGTTATATTCTTACCCATTAGTTTCTCATTGCTGCCTTTTTTTTTCATCATTTGAACCTGGTTGTTTCCTGTTTGCTCATTTCTCCTCCTTTTCTATCTGTGGAGCTGGCTGGTAGTTTTAAGGCTGTTGTCTATACTTTATTGGCTGCAGGCGAGATTGCTCGGACGGTACATCAAAAATTGAAAATAGAAGCTGCAGCTCTTAGATTCCAGAAGAACTTCCGCATGTACGTCGCCAGAAAATCTTTTGTCACCACCAGATCATCTACAATCGTGTTCCAGACTGGCTTAAGGGCCATGATTGCACGTAATGAATTCAGGTTAAGAAGGCAAACGAAAGCCGCCACTGTGATTCAGGTATATCACATTTTTCTTTTTGCTGAGAGGGAAACATATAGCCTTACGACGGAAATGCGCAAACTTTGCTGACTGTTCTCTTTGATGGATAACAGATTCTTATATCTTTTGTTTTAGGCTCATTGCCGTGGTCGCCAAGCTTCCTCATATTACACAAGACTGCAGAAGGCGGTGTTAGTCACTCAATGTGCCTGGAGATGCAGACTTGCTAGAAGAGAGCTTAGAATGCTGAAAATGGTTGGATTTTTTTGCTTTATAACTTTTCGTTGCTTTCTAAGAAAGTTTGCATGAATTTCCTTATTCAGCTTTTTACTCCCATGTTTATATTGATTTAGGCTGCAAGAGAAACCGGTGCTCTTAAAGACGCTAAGGATAAATTGGAGAAGCGGGTGGAAGAGCTTACCTGGCGTATGCAATTGGAGAAGCGATTAAGGGTAACTTAAATGTCAATTTTTCTTTTTGGATATATCTTTAGGTGAAACAAATTCTCAGATTGTGGTCTGCAAAGTCAGTTACAAAATTTGGATTATATTCTTATCTTTTTACTGATAAACAGACTGATTTTGAGGAGGCGAAGGTGCGAGAAGTTGCAAAGTTGCAAGAGGCCTTGTGTACCATGCAGTTACAATTGAAAGAAGCTACTGCAATGGTCATAAAGGAACAGGAGGCAGCTCGAATAGCAATGGAAGAAGCAAGTCCAGTTAATAAGGAACCTGTTTTTGTTGAAGATACAAAGAAGATCGATTCTTTGAGCAACGAAATCAAGAAGCTAAAGGTAAAGAACTGACATATTTATTCCAAAATCTTCAAGATGTAATTGCTTTTGCACCATGAGTGCACAGGTGTAGATTTAATAATGAGAATTCTTTCGGTTTCAGGATTTAAGAAAGTAAATGTTTTATGTTGTTAGCCTTCATATTTGATTGTTAATCTTACTGATCTACAATCTGGACATGGTCCGAACTATGCAGGGACTTTTATCATCAAAAACACATGAGGCAGATGAAGTAAAGCAGGCTTATCATAGTGCCATAGTCCAGAACGAGGAATTAAGTAAGAAACTTGAAGAAGCTGGAAGAAAAATAGATCTGCTTCAAGATTCTGTTCATAGGTTTGTTTTCATTTGCAAATTTGAGATATATGATGCATTTGTTTCTCCATGTGAGACCTGGCTATTTCTTCAATCATATGTTAATATATTTCTTTATACAAATTATTTCCCCCTATATTGTTTTCTGCATGACGGAAATTTCATTCTTTTATATTCACAAAATCTAAGATATATAAGCTTCACTTTACTCAGCTTATGAATGGAGAAGTTTGATTAGTATCAGAAATTTCAATTATTGCCATTTTTTTTCCTTTAAATAAGAAGACTAACAAAAGATTTCCCCTTCCCTTGATTAGATTCCAAGAAAAGGTCACTAACTTGGAGTCAGAAAATAAAATACTCCGGCAGCAAGCTCTCTCCATCTCACCAACTTCTAGATCTTTGGCCCTAAGATCAAAAACTGCCATATTCCAGGTACTGGTGGACACCGGCTACGTCTTTTCATAGAACTTTGTAACCGTTCATATGACCTCTTTGGTATTTCCTTGGAATTGCAGAGAACTCCCGAG
Source organism: Leavenworthia alabamica (assembly GCA_000411055.1). Lineage (NCBI taxonomy): Eukaryota > Viridiplantae > Streptophyta > Magnoliopsida > Brassicales > Brassicaceae > Leavenworthia > Leavenworthia alabamica. The sequence continues at coordinate 144,445 of KE157894.1, forward strand.
AAGGATATTTTCTCTAGTGGAGAAACAAAACATGTTCAGGTATGTTCTTTGTCTAATTACCAATTACAGTGATGGAGATTTAATACTTTATCATTTACTCCAGGAACCTGAAACTGAAGATAGACCCCAGAAATCACTTAATCAGAAACAGCAGGTAGCTATCACTTTGAAGCCTTGTCACATATTTCATTTGTGGGGACATGATGTACTGTTTTGTGTCAATATATACTTCGCAAATTCATTATATTGCGGGTTTCCATCTTGCAGGAAAATCAAGAACTACTACTAAAGTCTATTTCAGAAGATATAGGATTCTCTGAAGGCAAACCTGTTGCAGCATGTCTGATATACAAGTGTCTGATACACTGGAGATCTTTCGAAGTAGAAAGAACTACTGTTTTTAATCGTATAATCGAGGCAATAGCATCCGCCATCGAGGTAGTTTTCATTTTCTTTTATACCCATGCCATGCATACGTTCATTCCTGATTTATAGATGGTCTCATGTTAAGTTTTACATCTTTGCAGATGCAGGAAAACAGTGATGTACTATGCTATTGGTTATCCAATTCCGCCACACTGCTAATGTTGCTTCAACGCACTCTAAAAACGAATGGTACAGGACGCACACCTTCCTCAATACGTCGGGGAATGCCTACTACGTCTTTGTTTGGACGGATGTCTCAGGTGGTTAGAAGTGTTTACGCGTTCTAAAATGCTATGATTCCTTTAGTCTTACTTTTCTCATGGAATTTATTTCCATGATAGAGTCTCCTAGGTTCTCCACAAAGTGCTGGATTCCCATTTATGAATGGAAGGGCGATTGGTGGTGGGCTAGATGAACTACGGCAAGTTGAAGCTACATATCCTGCTTTACTTTTCAAGCAACAACTCACTGCTTTCCTAGAAAAGATATATGGAATGATCCGAGACACGATGAAGAAAGAGATTTCTCCTCTGCTTGCTTCTTGCATTCAGGTTAGGATTCTTTTTGGTTGCCTTTTACTGTCACAGACTATAGTATTTGCTATATTATTGTGGTAATAAACCTCCTGAGTCTTGTTTGTGTTTGTTGGAAACAGACTCCGAGGACACCACGTTCTGGTTTAGTACAGGGACGGTCACAAAATAATTTTGTTGCTCAAAAAGCTGTAACTGCTCACTGGCAAAACATTGTTACATGTCTAAACGGCCACTTGAGGACTATGAGGGCCAATTATGTGAGTAAAACAAAACTTCAGCTACAGCTAAATGTGTTTGTTTTCAACTTTCTTCGTCTTTCTCCTCACTGACTTAACCCTTTCTAAAAACTGCAGGTGCCTTCGTTCCTAATTTCTAAAGTGTTCGGGCAGATATTTTCATTTATTAATGTCCAATTATTTAACAGGTACATCTGCTATAGTTGCAACTTCATGTCGCTATACCAAACATTTCCACTTATGGTTTTCCCCTTTTTACGAATGGTGTAGCCTTCTTTTAAGACGTGAATGCTGCTCGTTTAGCAATGGAGAGTATGTAAAAACCGGGCTTGCAGAGCTTGAAAAGTGGTGTCATGATGCAACGGAGGAGGTAATGGATGTTGCAAATCTTCGTTGGATTTTTCCGACAGTTTGTTTATTGAAAGCTGGTTTTGTTGTGTTCTAGTTTGTTGGTTCGGCTTGGGATGAGCTAAAGCACATCAGACAAGCCGTTGGCTTCTTAGTTATACATCAAAAGCCTAAGAAGAACTTAAAAGAGATAACTACCGAACTTTGTCCGGTTAGATTCAAATTGTCTTTTAAGTTAGTTCTTCATCTGTCCATCCCATGTAAAATGTAACGAAATTTCTTGTTTCTCTGCAGGTGCTTAGTATTCAGCAAGTGTACAGGATCAGTACTATGTATTGGGACGACAAATACGGTACACATAGCGTATCTTCAGAGGCAAGTGAATATTTTATACTCTTCCAAATACTTTCAGCAATCCGTTTATTTATATTATTTGGAGTCCTGTTTGAAGAAAATGCAAGAATATTGAGATTTAATCATCTAAAACTGAAATAAAAGAGCTCTCAATATGTTCCTTTACATTCGCTTGACACAAAAATGGTGATGCAGGTGATAGCAACATTGCGGCTTACGATGACAGATGCGTCAAACAGCCAGATGAACAATTCTTTTTTACTGGATGACGATTCTAGGTAACCCCTGAAAGAAAAAAATACATTAACAAAAGAAACACTAAGGTTGATGTTTTGATCAATTCTGTGTCTTGGTGATTCTTTTGTAGCATCCCATTCTCGGTTGACGATATTTCAAAATCAATGCAAAACATAGAGGTGGGAGTGGTTCATCCTCCTCCATTGATCCGCCAAAACTCCAACTTCATGTTCTTGTTGGAAAGGTCAGATTGAAGTTTCAGATGACTGATTTTAAAAACAAAGCCTGCACAGAGTATATTTGCCAGTGGCTTTCTGGTAATATTTTAACTATTAGTAAGGGTATAATGGGTAGGAGTTAAAACAATACAATCATTGCAATTGTTATTTGTCTGAATCAATTATTTGTTAAGACTGTTCGGCATGTTTTGCTATGCCACGTCATATTTACACTGACTCACTGTTATAAGCCACGTCATCTTATCCAAGTAAAATTTAATTGGTAACAGTATTGGTTTCATGAATCTGGATTTAATAAACCGGTTTAGTTAGTTTTTACGGCTATAATTTCTGTGATTTTATTACGGCTATTGGTATGCTGAAACGCATGAAAACTACGCGCTGGTGTGACGCGTGTAAAATCTGTGGTTCCGCATTGAGCTGTCACATTCTTTGTCGGTTTAATTTGTTAGGCCCTGTTCGTTTTCTCATTCAGATGCAATATCTGGATACAAACGATGCGATGTTGTTCGTTTTTTTTATATAATTTTGCATCCAGATGCTGAAATGAGATATTTGAGATGCTGAAATGAGATATTTGAGATGCTAAAAAAATGAGCTTCCAGATGCTGCATCTGCATCTCAAAATCCAAAAGTCAAAAATACCCTTTATTTCAAACAATAAAAAAAGTTAAAATGTTTTTCTCTAAAACACGGAAACAATTTTTTTAAAACACAAAAAAATCAGTTTTCCGATAAAATATGAAAACACGTTTTTCCGTCAAAAATACGAAAATACGTTTTCCCGCAAAAAATACGGAAACTCGTTTTCCCGCCAAAAATACAAAAATAAGTTTTCCAGC